>VOPJ01000912.1:0-35910 GCA_014673585.1 Semibalanus balanoides
ATCCCTTCTCCGTGGTATCAGCGAGCGGCGTTCGATGTCTCCTGTAGTGCTGCCTCTCGTTGCTCCGCACTGGCCGATTACTGGGACCGTGCGCAGTGCCAGAAAGAAGTGGTTCACCAATCTAAGTTCGTGGAACAAATTATTATCCAGCGGCGGAACATTTTTTTGTGTAATGTGTTTATCATTTTTAACGCATGTGGCACTGTGGTTGACACTCTCAGAACTGGCTGAAATTGTGCAATTGGGTGTGCCAGCGTGACTCAGCTTTAATATCATCTACGGAATGAGACGAGCCCTCCAGCCTGCCACCAGAAGGCGCAGGATGCGAGCACAAGCCACTTTTTTGTCTGCCTTCTCCTTCCATTTGTTAATGCTCGTCAGCTATTTGCACCCGCAGACTAAAAACAAAATCATTATTTATAGTCGAAAGTTTTCACGGAACAAAACTTCCCAGTTCAGAAAATGGAGACATCGGCCAACGTTCTGACACTGAGTCTGTGCGGGGGCCTCCTCCGGCGCCGGGCAGACGTGGCGGTGCGCTGAGCTGTGGGTCCGTGCGGGGACCTCCTCCGGCGCCGGGCAGACGTGACGGTGCGCTGAGCTGAGCTGATAGATGATGGAGGTCATCACGCTGAAATGATGGAAACCGAGATACGCTACTGCCGAGTCGGTCCACACGCACAGTCTTAAGTGAAACACTAAATAACATAATGTAATACGCCCGGATAAAATCGCTTTTGTGCAGGTATTTGTGTTATATTTTTGGTAGGGCTGACTCGGTTCAGGCAGTTAACCCGCCATTGCCTGGGGTCTCAGCCGAATGCCATTGACTGGGAGGGGGTGATAATGCTCCCTTGGTTATCTTTTGAATCGATGATCGCAGCGAGACGCGCAAGGTGGCATTCGAAAGCTCTCAATAAGATGCATCTGATGCTTACTATATTTTTTCTTCAAATTGATGTTAAATGGCAGGTCAGATGTCAAGATCAGGGTATTTCAGTGTATGGGTCATACTTTTCATCCAAAGCATTCTGTTGCGACAACACCCAACGTGCTCTCAAAGTTTGTTAGTGATAGTCATTTTATCACCTGACATCATGTTAGGGTCCTAAAGGAAAGTTAATATCAAGGTCAGGTCAAAATTATAAATTTATCAATATAAATATATAAGTGTGTTTCGATACTAATTTCGCCTTATAAATGAAATGGTGACGTTTTCTTGCTGGTCATACGAAAAACGCAATTAAATGATACTTCATAAGTTGCTATAATTTAATTTGATTTTGATTTAATTTATTTAAGTGATCACTTACAGGGTCGCCCCCACTAACTGGTGAAGTAAAAAAGACACCGACATCTGAAAGTACAGCTACAATATCAAAATGTAATATATATTTCGCAATATCAGTAAATCACGCTATAAATACACAATACAAATTTGATTGATGACAGAAACTACAAATATAAATATAAAACAGCCAAATAAAATATGATACAATGTAATGGTTAAAAGCAGCACTCGTAAAACACACCGTTGTGCTAGTGAGTGCTAAAAAGCTGCAACGTAAGTTAATACACGGGCTTTAAAGGTACCAGAAGTGTCTGCTAAAACGTCTGCCTCTGGAACACTGCTTTAAAAGTAGTTGACTAGATGCCGTACCCTTCAGAATAAACCCCGTTTCACGGTGTTGACTCGTGGACGGGGCACATCAAACGGTCTTTGAGTGCGGATCGCTCGAGTAGGTGCATGAAGTGAAATGCTGTATAAAAGGATATGATAATCTTGTTTTGAATTGAGAATATTCCTGGTGAAAAGTAGGTACCTAGTGCTGAACTCGACGTGATGCTAATGAACTTATCTGAAAGTGCCTCAAAAGATCAGCGTATGCCAGGTAAGCGGCGTATCCGGAAGTTGTGTTTGATAGAAGTCATATAATAAATGTATGTTGTACTCGATCGATCCGCACTGTGTGGGTGTCGGCCGCACCCGTCCAGATCACACTACCATATTCTAGAGTCGAGCGAACGTTGGAGAAGTAGGCACATATCAAAGCGCTTTTATTGAATTTTGAGCTTCCTAAACTGGTTTGAAACGATCGGAATAATAATCCGAGGCTGCGGCTTGCTCTGCTAACAATGTTATTGATGTGAGAGGCGAAAGTGAGCTTGATATCTAGAGTAATACCCAGGTCACGAATTTCTCCGATGTTCTCGAGTTTCGTGGCATTGATAAAATACTCTGTCCGGACGGGCGTGCGCCTGAGGGTGATCGTGAATGACCTGCATTTACTTGGATTTAGAGTAAGTCCCCATCTGTCGGACCACGCTGTTAGACGACCTAGATCCTGCTGCAGCAGCAGTCCGTCAGATGGTGATATAATTGTCCTGAAAATTGTAACGTCGGCATACATAAGGCAGCCGGAATTAATTTCGCGTGGCAAGTCGTTGATAAAAAGTGAGAACAGAAGCGGAGCCAAAAGAGATCCTTCTGTAACACCAGATATTACTGGTTTCCAGTTGGATGTTTTGCCTTTGACGATGACCCTCTGACGCCTATCGAACTGATATGAGACGAACCATTTTAGCCCGCGCCGGGCCGGTACTCGGCGCCAAGATTACTTTACTCTCGGCGCCACCTTCCTCGGGCCGGGGAGGGGTGTTTCGACCCCCCCCCCCCTTCTAACTCGGCTCCTATGGGGCCTAGACATAAACCACAAATACTGTTCGAGAGCTCGTCAAAAAGGATTTGGAAACTATTTTGGTGAAAATTTTATCGGGTCAATATTAGGGTCATCAGTGGTCAGCAAAGGCCATATTTTCCAGATTTAGGTCATAGCTCCAGACCCCCAATTATCTCGGAAACTATGATAGCTAGGAGCAAACGGTGAAAAAAATCGAAGGCTATTGAAGTTTGCAATCGCACCCATGTCCTCAAATTTGAACTCATGTCAATAGTTAGGGCTCCAGAGGTCATCGAAAGACAAAAAGTATATCTTTGGCCAAAACTGTTTTCAAGTATAATTGTTTACTTAATTGAGATACGGAAGTTATTGTGACACCTCCGTGTTTGTCTCGTGAAGGTGCTTTGAATCATGTATATGATTACCAGGTTAAGTCAACCTAGAAATGTGACCTCAGGTCAAGGTCAACTGGTGACCCAATAAGGTCATGTTGCACATTGGGGGGACATGTCTCGACGAGACAACACATTGGTGCCATTGCTACTTCTCTGTCCTTATTGTATCGAGAGTTATTGACAAAAAGGTGTTGGTGACCTCGGATGACCTCGGCTGACCCTGTAGGGATAACAGAACAAAGACTGCACCTTGGTCTTCAAGAATGGCCTAAGATAACATGATACAGAAGGAATTGGGCTGATATCAAGGGTATCCTCAGAATGGAAAGTATTTTAACATTTCCCCATTGACTTATGATGGAGAGTTCAAGAAATTGACCTGACCTTAGGTCACCGATATACAACAAAAAAAACGCGATATACGAACTTAAGGTAATCATGCTCTTATGAAATCCTGTAAGTACGAAACCGATACGCCAAAAACTGTGGCTTTGGTAGGACCGCAAACTGTTTTGGAGGTGGGGTTACATGACCTAGCTTGGAAACCTGACCTGACATAACCTATTGTCAAAAATAGCAAAAGCTGTATAAAAGATAAATGAACAGGTACTGGAATTTTGGCTGCGCTACGCGCCGCCGTTTTCCCGATATCCAGGAAAAACCTGAGTGGGTGTGGTGTCTAAACACCCCCCGGCCCGGCGCGGGTTAAGGCAATTTCATCCAAATTATAGGAATGTTTTAGTTAGTGAATGATAAGCTAATGATTCACGCTTTGGAAAGAAGCCGAGAAGTCTGTATATATAGCGTCCGTCTGGTACTTAAGATAATGCTAATACTTTAGAAGCCATATATCAGTCAAAATGGCGATATTGATTTTAATCTGGATTGGGAATCGTTCATATGTGGCTGTTGAGCGTATATTACGTTTTCAGTATTTTTGAAGAATAAAAAATGTTTATGTATTAAAAAATGAGGGTTTAAAAAACAAGTCTTGAAAACCGAGATAGGCATTATAATACAGCCCCTGCCATTTGTCTTTTGTAGTTTCTTTCCTTACGTTTTGCTCAAAATATGGACATTGTAGGATCTATTTATTTATTTCACTTCCTGAGGCATATCCGCTGCATGCAACGGCTATTACATGACTCGAGTGAAAAACACGTTGCAATAATTGGGCTTGGGTAACGCAGTACATTAATGCATCATGCACACATCACAGAGCACACAGCACAAAGCGCAACACAATCTCTCATAAACGAGTGCAATGAGTCATAAGACTAGGTCTCACGCTCACGCTCGCATCAGGTACTCTTTGAGCTCACGTTTAAAACTAGCGTAGCTTAAACAGCGCAGCTCAGACGACAGCTCGTTGTACTCAGACGACAGCTCGTTGTTCTCAGCGACAGCGGCGTGTACAGATAGTGACGCCTCTCTGTCTCGGTTCATTGAACCTATTGAATCTATCTATCTAAATATATTGAAGTTTCGTTGATTAAAAAAACTTCGATGAAATTGCTTCATTTTTGCACAGAAACTTAAATTGATGTAGGAGAAGGTACTCGATGTTTTACCGTGATAACGTTATTGTTTTGTGGGCAATTGCGAAAGTTTTTCAGTGAACAATATTTGCCCCGTCAATAACCGGGTTAATGTGCACTCATGCAGTGTAGTGATAAATGTTGTGGTGAATACGGACATAATTTCGTTTTGTTCAGAGAAGTTTCCCAAGCTCATTTACCCCAAAAATGCAAATGATTTTAATTAATTGCAATAATGACCCGAGAAACGATATGTTCCGTGGTTTCTGGTCTGGCCTTCAACCTTCCAACAAACGGCGGCGTGTGCGGCCTCTATGCTGCCGCCACTGGCGGGTGTGCCGCTGTTTTCCCGCCGGCGACCGTGCTCGCCGTCAGTGAATAAACAGCAGAAACGGCGCCAATCACCCGCCGAGTGGTGCCCTGGGGCAGGCCATTGGCACGCCCCACTGAGGCGCGTCGCACGGCCTTGTCGAGCCACCGCCGCCGTCTGCCGGCCCGCCGCTGATCAACTGGTGGCGGGTGGCGGCCAACTGGACGACGCAGGTTTACATCACTATCCAGACGGCTGGCTTATCTGGTGGTGTGGTGGAGTCGCTAGTTTTGATTAAAGCTGCGTACTTTATCACTCGTAGGTACTGCCAGATGATTTTCAGGAACAGCGTTTGCTATTTTGTTCGTCGTTGTAAAAAATGCAGTCAGGTATCCCCCATTGGCCTAGAATGCGTGCACAGTGCACAGTGCGCACCCACCCAGTACTGATTCAATCACAACCCAGAGCTGTGTGCGCAATCTCTTTGCGTGGCTGGAAGGGTGACGGTTTGACTGACGACCCCATCAAGGCTTTTCTCCTTTAGTTTCTCCGCTATCAGCCAATGTTATATGTGGCATTGTCCACCTGCCGAAAATTCAATTGCGCTCCAAATAGCAATGTGACTAATGCATTCCGACAAAAACTCGCATGCATTTTGTACAGTGGAATCGCTCCGCCTTAACAAAACGGTGGTGTTTGAGCTTAAGCAGGCTCAGGCTACAACGGAAGCTGGCACGTTCTCCCACCTAGCGCAGCACCGCTTTCACTCTCATGTCTCAGATTTCGACGAAAATTGGTGCTGAGGGTTATCTGGTGCGTGGAATTCGCCTGGCGCAATTTCAGGTCTGTGTGACCTACAGGTCACAAGATATAGCCCGAGGCGTTTTTAGGACTTGACGTGCCATTGGCATCTTTTGAGTGTCATAGTTCAAATAAAAATGCGAAATTTTTATCAAGTTATATTTTGTTTTTAAATGTTATGATTTGTACAGCACAAATATAAAAATACCCAGGTCAACTGGTAAAAAAGACGGTGACCTTTGACCTAGGTAACGAGGTTACCTTTTTCCAAGTTGACTTAGGTCAGTTTTCTTGTTATGTTTCTGTTGCATAAATCATCGTGATTTTACCAATATATTACCTCATCACATTTTGTGCATTTTTATTGGAGCTACGGCACACAAAAGATGGCAATGTCATGTCAAGTCCTGAAAACGCCTCGGGCTATACATTGTGACCTATGGGCATGGGTGGAACTGTAATGTAAATTTGGTTTGTACCTAAAACCCCAATAATTTGGCAATTCAACGTTATGACGCTTGTTCTTGCTGGGTCAGGGCGCGTAGCTACAAGGCTCAAGCGTCCAACGGCATTACGATGCGATGTGGTACAAATGGGGCTCGTAACTAAGTGCAACCCCAGTTATTTGTAAAAATTTACGCCCCTGCCTGTAGGTCTCACAGACCTGAAACTGCGCCAGGCGAAATTCACGCACCAGATAACCCCCGGTACCAATTTTCGTCGAAATCTGAAACATGAGGATGCTAAATTACCCTGTTGGTGCTGCGCTGGGTGGGAGAACGCACCAGCTATTTATTGAACCGCTACTTAGGTCATTAAAAGTCAGTCACCGCTGCCACTTAAGCTGGGTAAGGTCAAAGGGCAGGAAGAACTATACCTACCGAGTAATTTCAAATAAGAACGAAATGCCAGTTTTAGTGAAAAGCTTGTTTCTCTTGCTTTATGTTTATGTACAATGTATACAGCACACACAAAAAACGCGCAAATTGCTATAATTCCTGCGTGTTTTAAAAACATACTGCTTGTTGGTCTGTGGGTTCAAAACTATCAGCTCTTTTAACATGTGCCCTGAAGGGCCTCTGATAATTACATTCCCTGGAAGGGTGTGGATTCCCCCCTCCCTTATGACCTCGAAAACCACGCAACGTAGCGACAAGTGGAAAACTATTTTAGATATCTCGAGACAAGCTTTATCGAAACTTCGAAAGTATATCGGTATTTTTTAGGTCAGGTCAATATTGAGATCACCAGAGGTCATAAAGGTCAGATTTTCCAGATTTTCCAGATATAGAACTTTGCTCCAGAAACCCTCACAATCCACATATCTCAGGAACTATGACAACTGGGGACAAACAGAAAACAATCGAAAGCTCTTGAAATTTGCGATCGCTTTAGTGTTCTCAAATTTGAACTCAAGTTAATAGTTCAGGCTCCAGAGGTAAAACAGTTTTTTAGGGGTGTAACTGTTTTTCGCAAGTAACTTTTTCCTAAGAAAAATTCAACAATGCGCTGTACGCCATCATGCTCGTCTCGGCAAGGCTCTTCGAATCAGATGTATGTTGACCAGGTCAGGTCATTTGATAAATTTTATGTCAGGTCAAGGTCGAGTAATGACCCAAGTAGGTCATGTTGCATATTGGTAGACGTATCTGCACGAGATAAACACAATGGTACTGTTTTCACTTTTCTAGCTTCATTCTGTCGAGAGTTATTGGGCAAAACAGTGGTGACCTCAGTGTTGGTGACGGAATCGGCCTGACCTTAGTTCACCGATATCAGGTATACGAGATAAACAAATTATAGGTACTTATGACCTTACGAAATCCTGCAAGGTCGAAACCGATCGGCTTAAAACTGTGGCTGTAGTACGACCGCAAACGTTTAGAGGTGGGGTCATCACGTGACCTGGTCTGTTGACCTGGCCTGAGATGACGAGGTCCAGAGTTTCAAATGATGTGGGAAGTTGATCTCCGAACAGGTATGAAAAAAACGACGGCGCTGCGCCGCCCTTTTTCTGCTATCCTCGAAAAAACTTCAGGGTGGGCGGATATCCCCCCGCTCCCCTCCGGCGCGCGTGTTAAAGTGGCCAAATAAGAAAATAAACCCAAGCCTACTAAGCCAGCTCTAGTGTTAAACAAAAGCAGCGCTTGCATGATATGAAGACGTACCGAAGCGTGACAACTTCAGCTGGCGACCAGCGCAGCGGCGGCGGTCGCACGGTGACGGATCGGCGGCCCTGTAAACTTCATTCCGACGCTGAGCTGCCAGCGAGATGTAGGCTGTTCCGCGGTGCGTCGATGCGCTGCGGTACAGACTATCTCTCAGTGTTGTCAGCCAGTTGAGTTCCTCGGTCAACGGTGTGGCTTATGATATAGGCAGTGTAGTTTGCCTTGCTCACTGGCGGATCCAGGGGGGGGGGCATCAGGAGCAAATGCCCCCCCCCCCCACACCACCCCACACCAGCCACCAACCACCACCACCACCAACCACCACCTACCACACCAACCACACCAACACCACCACCACCACCACCACCACCACCACCACCACCACCACCACCACCACCACCACCACCTGAAATCGGCGCAAATTTGCACATTGCTTGATGCAGAGGGATATTTACGCAACTTTTACTGAGGCAAATGTATTTTAAAACGTCTAGCAGCGACGTTTTTGCTCCTTTCGTAAGGGAGGAAAATCCGTTGATTTTTTTTTTTAGTTTGTGAAAACTGTTTTTTGGGGTGATGCCCTCCATGGCGTCACAAACTGCTGTTCTAGATCCGACAGTGGCCTTACTTGCCTTGCCTCTTGCCCGGGACGAGATCAAGCCGTTTCTAGTCTGTAATTGTATATGCTCAAGTTTTTGTCAGCTCTGGTGTGTGTTTGACGTTTTATGTCAGTGGTTAGTAGCATAAAGATGGACCTTGTATCTGGTAAAGCACTCATAGCTTGCAAGAAATTGGTTTAAAGATGGTTAATCAATCACCATTGAAACGCCCCAGGTATCAAACGAGCCAGCTGCAGTGGCTAGTCCAATCTTTGTTGAATTTCACAACTACGGTATGCTACTTCTTTTTTTTATTATTGGCAGACGTGCCCCCTCCCCTGACCCTGTTGATTCAGATACGACGGTATCACAGCTGAGGGTAGAAATACAGCGCCACCTATGTTCGGATCTAGGGGGAAGGGGCAAAGGGCCATGCCTTCCCCTCCGAAAATCCGTCTGAATCGGCGCAAAATTTACACATTTCCCGATATAGAAGAAAAATTCAGCAACTTTTACTAAGGAAAGTTTGTTTTAAATCAGCTACCAATGCATAAGCAAGGGAAATTCGATAAGTTTTCATTATTGTGTGAGACCTTGGAATTTGCCCTTACTCCCAAACCGCCCGTTCCGGATCTGCCTTTGGCGCCGCCTCGACACCCCCTCCGACCCTGATGCGAAATGGACTCATAATTAAAATGGTAAAAGCATTCACGTCTGCTTTGAAGCTGAGAAGTGAAGCTGCTCCTCAGCTTCAAAGCAGACGTGGCAGGCGTTTCCCGGAAATGTGTTTTAACAGAAAGCGTCTTTAGTCAGCTCTGAAGGCAAAACATCCGCTGTAAGCCTGACGTCAATAACATTCGAACCAGATGGAGTTGGGTGTGTTCAAGTGTCAAAAGTGAGTGTTGTATTGTATTTAAGCCAAAGTGGGTATTGTAGTTTGCAAATCAACTGCGGTAGTTTAACGTGCTATTTCAGACTCGTCAGTCGTCATCCGCTGTTTCATAACCTATAGTTGGTGTTGATTGAGTTCGGTTGACGTTTGCATATTGCACAGTTTCCTATAGATCCAGCACCTCAGATGCTCCTCTTCCTGACCCTGTTTCTGTTTAAAGGGACTCGTCCAGCCTAAACAATTAGATTGAGTTGAGATAGCCATTTTTCGTGCTGGCAAGGCAATTATGTAGTGGTTACAGTTAAAACAACCACCGAGGGTCGAAATCACAAGAGAAATTTGAGTTTGGGTTTTGACATCTCCAAACAAAAGAACCCTATTGTGTATTAGCATTAGGGGTTCTTAAAAGGGAATATAGCAACCTTGGGGAAAGTATGTAGAATGATGGAGAAAGAATGCCCTGATTAGCGTCCTGGCATTTCATTTTTTGCGAAAAAAAGTCAGAATTTGTTGTAATTTGAAAAATAGTAATATGTTTACATGTGACGTCACACCAACTCGTCTCGTCTCGTCACCAAAGCGAGTTGTGTCGTCACAAGGAGGCATCGAACGGCAAACTTTGCGCCCGCCCGTGAAGCTGCGTGTGCCCGGCACCGCACGATGGTGGCACGGTAAGGGCGTGAAACGCGACTGGCTGGTCGACTCGGCGCTCGCTTCGCGCCGGGTAAGGGACGTGGGGCAACGCATACTGAAAGCCACCTAATGTGTCGAGCGCCTGACCGACCGTACGTGGCGGTCGGGGCGGACGCAAGGTAACTGAAATACTGGGCGACGGTTCAAAAAGCGAAGTGCGGTGGCTATCACAACAGTGGAAGTAACTATTACTGATGACGTATGCGATAACGTCACGGATTGTGACGTGAAATATGACCACTTATGACCAACGGTTTTTGCGTTGAAACTCAGCAAACTAGGTCGCTTTGGAGGGAGACAATTTCGAATTTGGGTTTCTCGCAGCACCGACAATCTGGCTATCTCAGTTAAAAAACTAATGGTAAAAGGTGCTATATTCCTTTAATCGATGTCCGTTCATTCTCTCTTTACCTAATGTTTGTGAAAGTCGACTTGTTTTACATTTGGCTGTAACAAAAAGGCCAATAACACTAGTCATGACATATAGCAGCCGTGAATTTTTCTCTATTTCCCCAAAAAAAAATCCTTTCAATAGACGTCATAAGCCCAAATATTAAACGGAGAGAAATATTGAAATTTAGCACTGTTAGTGAGAAAACAAAATGTCATAATCGTGGTTCGGACAGCAATTACTTAATAATTTACACCACATGCGGCGTACATTTGAGAACTTTTGAAAAGGTGGGACAGTCCCTTTAAAGTTTTCCAGACAAACTGGGAATTCGATGACAAATATTGTGATATTTGGCAATCAGGGTTTTGCTCGGCTCAGATTTTTTAGACTAACTAAACTCTGACTTATCTTCGAAGGGACTCTGACTCAACTCGTTTAAAGTCTGACATAACACGCCAAACTGCCGTAGTTGATTTGCAAGGACTCAAAGGTTTTGTTTTAGTCGACTCAACTTTGATCCATGTGCTGTTACCCCTGACTCAATTCTGACTCAAGCGGGAGGGGACAATTTTTTAGTCGACATAACTTTGACTAATTTGTTTTTACCCCTTACTTCCGGCTCATGTAGAAGTTTTTTGATTCGACTTATTTTTACTCAAGTTCTACTGCCTTCACGACTTTGATTTAGGATTAAAATGCTAGATAACTTATCTGCATATTTGCACTGCATAAATGACCCACATTGGATCACGGTTAAGTTCGTGAGCTATTTGCTGAGTATGAAGTGAATCCGTCGAGACAGGCCCTTTCCTTTACATATAAGTCTGGTGTTAGCTTCAAAGTGTGAAGATATCTCTAAAGATATTTCAATTTCGAAATTTATATATTTAGAAGATAAGATTGGCAGAGCATGTTTCGGCTTCTCATCTTCTGCAGCCGTGTTTCAGAGTTTTACAAACCGTGCTGTCTAAAATGTATAAATACCTACCATGTCTCGTTGAAAGCACTTGATTACGTTGAAGAGCATACATCTGCTGCTACTTGAGCAGTCCCATTTAACAAACTTTAACATGACTCCCACGTAATCTCCTTTAAACAATCAGTCCGCATCATGGTCGATTGGCTGAGTTTGGTTGACCGCTGAGTGTTGGTTCTCCACGCTGGAAGAAGCCACCCAGTCTTCCTCCTTCAGTCAGAAACCTTGGTTTAGGGGGTTTTAGTCGTCTACATAGTGTCCACCAGCTCGCCCAAGAGAAGAAGTTTTCCGTCCCTGCCAAGTTGATAGGGAACTCGAGCGTCAAGACCCCTTCCGTCGCGCCTACCGAAGGGCTTTCAGATCGTCCTGGATATCGACCGTGACATAAATGTCAACAATATTCCGCTTGTAGATGCGGTGTAATGCGACATTAAAAGGCTGCGACGTGTAATGTGTATCATTGATCAACATGTAAAAGAAAAATCCTCCCTACTAGAGTGAATGGGCCTTTAAAGGGAGAATGCATAAATCCATAAGTTTGTTTAGGTCATGTGACACTAATCCGAATGAAGCTCCACATTTGGCAGTCTCGGCGCTCGCAAGCTCCAATAATTATCAGAACCGCTTGCGAGTGCAATGAGCTACTCTGAATATGCAAGAATACGTTATGCATTATTGCCTGGAGACATGCTACCAGCATTATATGTGGCCCAAGTTCCTCGCTAGGTTTCAGGATCATTCAAGTGGCTCCTTGCGAACCATTTGAATGTTCTCAATTTGGTCACCTCCTAGACGGACTCTTGGCAACGTCATACGGACTCCTGGCAATAAGTGGTGCAGTTTTATATTCGCGGGGGCCTGGAGCTGATGAAGTTCATTTTCCTGGACGTCATTTGTCGTTGACAAGGATTAACTCACCAAATGAAACTACCCCCTCTAAAAGGCTAATGATGATGACATCATAAAAGGCCCATGGTTTTATGCACTCGACATTGTTACGTCAGATTTCCTTTTAGAATGTTGAAATAAATCCATACAGCTTTGGCGGGGCGTTAGTTGCTCTGTATATCAAAATGTATGCCGCACCTTTAGTCGGATACCTACATATCATACCTGGACCAAGCATCACCGGTTTCGTTGCCCAGCAGAACTTGTCGTCCGTTGTTTTACAGTGCAGTGCAAATGTTCTGTCCACTTCATCGACACCACTTCTGTCTCTGTCTGTCGGTGCTGCACGCAGTGGAATCCAATGCAATTACTATAGCCCTCGCCCTCGATATCAGGGGCAAGGGCATGAATAGTTTCATTATATTTCACTGCGTGCAGCACCGACAGATAGCACCGATGGACAATGTTGACATTGAACAAAACGGGTGCGCTTAACCTATTCCTGGAGGAGCCGGGTGGCGGAATCAGAGGGGGGCATGGGGCCATGCCCCCATTGGGCCTCGAGCTTGAGGGCACTCTGGCCGCCTGAGGGGGCATTCTTGTCGCCTGAGGGGGCACTCTTGTTGCTAAGGGTTACTCTTGTCGCCTGAGAGGGCACATCTGAACCCTGAGGGGCACTCTTGTCGCCTGAGGGGCACTCTAAGCCGTCTCAAGGGGGGGCATTCTGGCCGGCTGGGAGGGCACTCTGCTGACCTAGGGGTCCTTAACATTTGCAAATTAAAAAAAATCCTGAAATAGGGCACCCTCAAAATATAGTGGACCAAATCCGTCGAGTTTTTTCAGATTTGGGTATAGGTAGGGGCAACCACTGCAATTGGATGGCCCCCTCCTTGAAGAATTTTCTGGATCGCCAAACTGTGGAGGGATGAAAAGTATAACGAATCTTCGGGAGGGGGCTAATTCGGCCCCCTTCAGATCTCGAGGCTGCCATAAAACATTGAAACTTGGTATGTGGTTAGGGGTCGACAATGAACTCTATTTTGCCAAATTTGGTGACCTTGGGTCACTACATCTTCAAGGTAAATGACTTCATCAAGAAGTACCATTTTGTCAAAACATGATATTTTTCAGGAAACCTTGCCATTTCCTCGAAAACTATGGCAGCTCTAGGAAGGAATCCGAAAAAAAGTACTGTAAAGCAGTTTTTAATTGTCTTTCGCCAATTTGGATAGAAATAACTCAGGTCAATGGTTTTGGGCTGTAGAGTCAACAAGAATGTTTTAAAACAAACTGTTTTTCAGGCAAAATTTTGTTCGTTTAATCTAACTTTTTTATCTAAAACATATAGAGCACCTTATTTTGGAATACCAATCGTGTTTCTCTTCGTCATTGCGGTTCGAACAATCATATAATTTTTGTCAAATCGAAATTTTGACCCGGGTCAAGGTGACATAAATTCGGTCAAACTGCATATCAAAAAGATGCGTATGACGAGACAAACGTTTTGAACAATTTGCGATCTCTATGGTGTTCCTGTACGAGTTATGGATAAAAAAAGTGTTCGTGACCTTGGATGACCTTTCAAAAAGTCACTGACTATAAAAAGTAATCCTGTTCATCAAGAAGGGTCTAAAATGACGGATCTGAAATAATTGGAATTGGGATACAGAAGTGTTAAAACCCCTTTTTTCACCATATATATTATATTGAAGGTTAGCATTTGACCTGACATCAGGTCATCAAATATTTAGATATCACCCTGAAACTTTCAAAACATATTAGCCGTTTTCACGATGGCTTATTTTGCGCAAAATATTTTAAAACATTTTACAATGTTTTAAAACATTTCGTGCATAATAGTTCATCGTGAAAACGGCTATTTATTGGCATGTTTTATTTTACATATATTCCGGTTTTTTGAAACGTCATTAAAAAATGTATCATTAAAAAAACGAATTTCAGAATTCAGAATTGTGAAATTTCGAGATTGCCATCTAAAAGAACAATCAATTATCTACCGATGTCTGATGAACGATGAACCTGAAAAATGTCTGTTTTCGCTAACACTTCCCTTCAACACACAACTCTCCACGAGTGCTTAACCATGCAAAGATTTTGTGTAAAAACGGCCGAACACGCACCCCTAAAAAACTGTCTTGGACCCCCTCCTAATGATTTAATTTGGGAAAAAGGCACACCATTCGATGCGCAATGAAATGTTATGAAAAGACAGCAAGTTTGAAGATTCTGGGTTGAGTTATGAATGAACTGTACGCGAAAAAAAGCTCAAGGGGCCGATTCGCCCCCCCCCCGGACAGTAAGCAAGGCTTTTTCAGAATACTTTCAAAGCTAGCATCCGACAGACGAAAACCAGCATCACCCCAGAGAAATGGAGTGTTAATTCGAATAGTGCACTGAAAGGACTGCTACTAGCCGTTTTCACGAAGGATTTATTCGCCGTACGCATCGACATCGGATGATGTCGATGAAGTGGATAGAACTTTTACACTACAGTGTTCATTGCTTTGGGTAGCTTTTTCTTTCCAATTATCCGAAACGTGGATTCCCAGTATTGTGTCTTGCAATGTCGGTTCTCTGGAGGAATCCCTCAGTTCGGTTCCTCTGCGGGTCGTACCTCTCCGATCCGCCGCTGTGCTCGTCTCTCAGTCGGATTTCTTACCGCATCGTGTTTGTACGAGATACCCGGGGGATCTGTTACACTATATATGATATATGTATAATCCTCTCTCGATGGAGTCTCGGGCTCACACATACCTACGTGATACAGTTGCTGCGTAGCGGCGCTCTCTGCCGTTCTCCAGTCGGAAAATACTCGGCAATATCTCATTAGTGCGGCAGCACAGGAAATTGCATTGCTGTTCGTGAATGAGTTACTGAATGCTGTGTTGTATTTTCCTGGCGCTGACTTCGAGTCTTGGAGGGCATTGCCCACGCAATTTTCGTTCTGTTGCATGTGCTGTGACTTGTGAGTTGTGACACTGGCATTGCGCTGCGTTAGTACGGCGCTGGAATAGTTCGAGGCATCCCGCTGGGAACAAAATCGCCGCACAGCGGGCTGCTCGCTAGTATAATTCGGGTATACAAGCCGCCGCCGCCGCCGCCGCCGCCCGCCGCCGCGCCGCCGCCGCCGCCGCCGCCGAGTAATTGTGTTCCAGCGCGGTATTGGGGTAGCTCGCGCCACATAACTTTATATTTAAGGCGCCCTTAAACCCAAATCATCATCATCATCATCATCGGGGTAGCTCTGAACTCACAATGCAGCGGAATACGCATGATTACGATATGGCTGGATGCCAGGGATTTCTCACAAATGGGGGATGCACCGCTGCGGCATCCCTCCCTCCGGTAATGAAATGCACATCGTTTGTCGGGTGAGTAGCTCAGCCATAAATAACGCTGAGCTGACTAATGGTGTCGTGCCGTCGGCGATTGTCACACCCGACACCGCCCGGTGCCACGTGACCACCCGACACCGCCCGGTGCCACGTGACCACCCGACACCGCCCGGTGCCACGTGTCCACCCGACACCATCCGGTGCCACGTGACCACCCGACACCGCCCGGTGCCACGTGACCACCCGACGCACCGTCTCCCCGTGCCACGTGTTGAACACCACCCAGACAGGGCCCGCCCGGTGCTCTATCGGTGTCCACCCGGACAGCCGCCCGGTGCCACAGTTGTCCAACTTCCGATCACCGCTTCTCGGTCGGCCCGTGACCACCCGACCACCGTCCGGTGGCCACGTGTTCCACCCGACACCGCCCGGTGGCCACGTGTTCCACCCACACCGCCCGGTGCCACGTGAGCCACCCGAGCACCGCCCGGTGGCCCACGTGAACCACCGCACCAATCCGGTGCCAACGTGACACCCGACACCGCCCGTGCCACGTGACCACCCGACACCGCCCGGTGCTACGTGACCACCCGACACCGCCCGGTGCCACGTGACCACCCGACACCAATCCGGTGCCAACGTTGACCACCCGACACCGCCCGGTTGCACGTGAACCACCGGGACAACCGTCCGGTGCCAACTGTGACCACCGACACCCCATCCGGTGGCCAAACGTGAACACCCGACACCGCCGGTGACCATCGTGACCCACCCGAACACCGCCCGGTCCAGTGACCACGCGACACCGCCCGGTGCCAGTGACGCAACTTGCCGACACCCGGCCCGGTGCCACGTGACCACCCGTACATTTCCGTCCGGTGCCCGGGGAGCGCCCCGACACCGTTCCGGGTGGCCACCGTGAACCACCCGACACCGTCCCGGTGGCCCCAGCGGTTGACAGGATCTCGACATACCGTCCCTGGAATGCCATTCTTGATGACCCAACCCGACACCGCCCGGTGCCACACGCATGACCACCCGATACACCGCCCGTGCCAAACGTGACCACCTTGTCCGACCACGCGGGCCCGGTGCCACGTACCACTCACGACACCGCGCCCGGTGCCACGTTCCACCCGACCACCGCCCGATGCGGGACGTGACCACGCGCGCACACCGTCCGAGTGCTAGCGTGACCGCCCGATAAAAAAAAGAACACCGTCCGTGCCACGTGACACCCGACCAACCTCCTGTGGGTGCCGTGCCAGTCTGTGTACCAGTGCGTCCTGGCTGGGGGAGCTGCCCACGGCTCCGACCGCTTGCCGCCCTAACTATGAGAACTTTTCAAGACCGACGTGAGAACCCCTTGATTTTGTCGGATAATTCCGTGTCGTGAAGTGAATGGCCGACAGTCCGAATCAAAATTAATTCGCTAGCAGTCTATTTCAGCTCAGGCGCCGATTTCTGTCCGTATAGTCTGTTAACAAAAAATCAAAACTTATGGTTCTAGTCATTGACTCGTAACGATAAAATCTGCTCGGTAAACCAAATCCTAGTGACCCCACAGTAGAGGCTACCGTGACTTAAGCTGTGAGTTGTGACCTCAACAGCACGTGACAACCGACGATGGTGACGATAAGACAGCACGTGCTTTTGAGGGCACAGCCTACGTCACGGACACGGTAGCCTCTACAATGGGAATGGTTGTACCTGCAGATCTTAACGTTACGAGTCAATGACAAGTACCATAAGTTTTGATTTTTGTTAACCGACTATACGGATAGAAATTGGCGCCTGGGCTGAAATAGACTGTGCGAAAATTTGATTCGGATTCGGCCATTTCTTAACAAATTGTCGTGAAAAAAACGGGGTCTCACGCGGTCTGAAATCCATAGAAGGTATTTCGCAGTCAGGCGTGGTCTGATTGTCCGACTGCCCACGGCCCCTCCACGGCCGTCCGACCGTTCGGCAGTCAGGCGAGGTTCGAGGCATATCAGGCGCACGGAGCCTGCGGCCGGCAGTGGGCGGTGGTTTGTTGACGCGTCTGGTGTCACCTCGTCAGGCTCTGCTGTCTCAATAATCTATATTTAAGCTCTGGGTAGTCGTGGGTGGACTACGGCATGCGGCGATAGCCGGTGGTGGGTGTGGCAGGCTGACACAAATGACCGAACGATTGACGCATTCCCGGCGATAGCAGAACACTAGTGCTAACACGTTTGCTCCGCTGGACGATCTATGTATACGGACTACATGTATTGCCATTTCCAGTCAAAACACGATGATGATATAGGTATCTGCTCCAGGTAGTCGTGATTGGATCACGGTGGCATGCGGTGGTAGTGGGTGGTCAGGCTGGCGCAAGTGACTGAGTGAACAACACTTTCTCGGTGATTGTAAAAACACAAAAATAGAGTGTGGGAAGGAATCGCAATCGCAATCTGTTTGTGATTACGAGCGAGCGCGAAGCGCGAGCGAGTCCTCACCGAATACCGGATTTGTTCACATATCAGCGGCCGACCCGGCCCGGGCCGGCCAGACCTTAAAACATCTTCAAATGTTTTAAAACATTTCGCGCAAAATAATCCATCGTGAAAATGGCTATTAACTTATGTCTCAGTATGTTTTTAGCGTTAGCGCGAGCGTGTGGTAAAAGGTTTTCAGCTCTCAGAAAATCAATGTTAAGTCAATTGGTCAAAGCTTTCGGGCCGCCGGGCATTTACATTTTACCAAGCCTTGCTTACGCTGTTTTCAAAACGTAGGTTGACATTATAAAATAAATACCACACTTTTGCCGATATTCTTTAGGATCTCGGTCGTTGTAGGATTTTCCACCCTCGACCTTGCGTCTCGGTCTGAAAATCCAACGAAGACCTCGGTCCTAAAGAAATTATTTTATCGGCCCCGTGTGGTATTTATTTTTACCACACGCTCGCGCTAATGCTAAAAACATTCTGAGACATATGATAATATTGTATATCTCAGGATCGGCTGAGCCGATTGTGTTCAAATTTAGAAGTTGTGTTGGGTTTTTGTGGGTGTGGGTTTATTTGTGGTTTGTTTGTTGGGGGGGGGGGTTTTCGGTTATTTCTATTTTAGTTCCTCGGTTAGTGGACTCTCTCCAGCCGCCGGCCTAGTTTATATTCCAATCAAAGTCAGGGCGTGGGGGTGGCGTTCTGCAAGTGGCACATGGACCGACACCACTTACCGTATCTAAATTAATTAATCCCAGGTATGGACGTTGAGCAGAGTGAAAGCGGCGGCTTTTTTTTTGAGCGAATGTGTCTGTGCTTGAAATCGCTCAAATTATGAGGAACATTTGAGGTGTGGGTTAAGGACATTTTTTCAGACGCCACTTTCTCACAAGTCAGGGGTGGGTGCCTCTGCACGTGCGCACGTGCGCACCATTTTGGAATCTCATAAACTACTTGCCCGATCGAGTTGAAATGCACCATACATTATCTCGCGCTCGCTCGTTTATCGCCAACTGCGGCGCCTTACTGGTAAACTAATTGACGAATTAAGTTATTGCTCCATTATGTTACATTTTTGTTTGGAGCTGGTGGAAGTTGTTCAGCGACCAAACCTCATTACCAAATCTCATGTATCGTGGATATTCTCTTTAGCCATTGTCCCGCCCGACTTTGGCCGATTTGTTTACTGCCGCTGCTGGTGACTGGTTCAACCATGGTGACAGACGGCGGCAGCTTCACTGTCAGCGGCAGCTATACTGTCGGCGGCAGCTACACTGTCGGCGGCAGCTACACTGTCGGCGGCAGCTACACTGTCGGCGGCAGCTTCACTGTCGGCGGCAGCTNCGCCATGGATCCCGGTGGACGGTAGAGACTAAAGATCACTGTGGTCCCCAGGTATCCAGTGGAGCTAGGTGGTTCGAACCCTCGTTACAGCACGGAGCTTTCGTGAACATCGGCATTGACAGAGATAAACGTGAAGGGGCACCATGAAACGGCAAAATGTGATATTACGTGCATTGTGCAGTGTAGTCACTCGTAGCTATATGTGCGCATATGTGCAATTCCATGACAAATCACCAAGGTAAGGGTGAATATTTATACCACATCCACTCAGATTTCGCTCAAAAATGCTGAATTGGGTTATCCTGGGCGCTGATTTTGATTTTTGAATTTGAACGATCGTCGGGTAACGGGGTCAAAAGATACGGGTCAGCGAAAATTCAGGTCAAGATCTACGTTTGCCCATGGGCGTTGGAGACGGGGGGGACGGGGGGACGCGTCCCCCCCCCAGTTAAAAAGTTGGAGGGGGACGTCCCTCCAGGAAAGTTGACTTACTTTACTTTTTTTTGCTGAATTCGTCCCAAAGGATATGAAACTTTATTTTTTATTATGTCAAATTAGAGGTCATTTTCAATCCTATATCGTTGAGTCATTTCTTTGTACTTAAAGTTTTGGGCATGGGCGTCGGAGGCGTTGGGGGCGGGGGGCGCGTCCCCTTAGTTAAAAAATCGGAGAGTGACGTCCCCCCAAGAAAGTTGATTTTTTCCTGAATTCGTGCCAAAATAAATTTAACCTAATTTATTTCCCGGTAAAATAAGAGGTCACTTCTAACCCTATCAAGGGCATAGCCAGCATTTTCGAGACAGGTGCATCCGGTCGGGGGGAGGTCATCACTGGGGGGCTCAGTCCCCATTACTGTCCGACGTATTGCGATACTTCAATAATCGAATTTCAAAAATTTCTTCTCGGTATTGGTATGTACAGTCGGTCTATTATGTATCTTCATTCTTCCCCTTTTAGTATATAAAACTCATCTAATTTCATTTATGTGTACATGAAGGACTGATACAACGGACCATATGTGGTAGGTACCTACCAAGGTAGGTGTCCGATGCATCCTTAAATCAGTCCTTCATGTTCACAGAAATGAAATTAAATTAGTTTTAGAAACGAAAAAGGGAAGATACATAATAGACCGACTGTACATACTTTTTATAATTCAAACAATTTCCAGTCTTCAGCCAGGCCTGAGAGAGCCTTTGAAAGGGCTCTTCCTCCTTGCCAGAGGGCTCTCTGATAGACTAGGAGGGTGCCTTGTAATTGAAGTGAAACGGGCTTTTGGATCAGCTCAACGGCTAATCAGGATTTTGACAAAGGACTTGATTCCTATACTCTATATGTATTGAGTGAAAGGGCCTTTGGATCAGCTCAACGGCTCAATCAGGATTTGGACAAAGGACTGTGACATTCTATACTCTAATAGGAAGGGCCCTTGGCGCTGAGAGCCAGGTCCAAAACTGAAGAGTAAAAGGGCGCAGGATGTCGCTCTGGTGGGGGCAGTAGGGACTCGCCCCCCACTCGTAAAAAGTGTAGGGGCTGCCCCTCGCTACGAACTGCGGTAGGGTATTTAGGGCTAAGAATCTATATTATTTGCCAAATATTTGTTGTTCACCTAGCTCAAAAAGATGCTGGCCAGAAGTTTTGGGACGGACTCAAAATTCGATACATCTGTGATTTAGCTTTGTAGAACAGAAAGAGCAAAGAATGGCGGACCCTTAGATTCCCATGCAATTTGGTGTCCAAATAGAGTTTCAGGTGTAGATTAACATTAAGAAATCTGTTTCACCCTACATATTATAGTTTGTTGTCTAGACGCCAATAGAGTTCGCCACCGATAGATTCGAAATTTGGTGGACCCATTAAATTGCCTTGAAAATCGGTATCCAGATAGAATATGGCGAAACTAACATGGTGAAATCTGACTGCACCCTACATATGATAGTTGTTGTTAAGCGCTTAATAGAGCTTCTGCCCTAAGTGACAGATTCGAGATTTGGCTAGCAGTACCCTTATATTCTTCCCATTAAAATCGGTATCCTCAGATAAAGGGCGTAGATTAACATACGTAGAAACCTCCGTTCACCCTACAAAATGGTGATAGTTTAGCGTCTAGACTAACCAGCGACGATTCGAGTTTGCCCGGGGACCCTCTTAGATTCATGAAAATTCGTGTCCATGTCCAGAATTTCAAGATGTAAATTAACACCGGTGAAACCGTTTCACCTTGCATATTGAATAGTTTTGTGTCTCACGCCGCCAGTAAAGTTCGCCAGCGACAGATTAACTTGAAAATATGGACTTCAGGGGTCCATCCCCACTGACGGATCCCAGGATGGAACCAGGCCCATGACCCCCCCCCCCCTTCCCGACAGCCCTGGAAGGGGGACAACATGTATTTTGGCCCCAAAATGTCAACCAATTTATAGTAAATATTGGCCTTTGAAGCAGTCAAAAAATCCAGCTATCTACATCGCAAAATTGAAAAATGTCGCGCCGCTTCGCGGCATGACACAAGTGTTGTATGACATGATGTGATGATATGATATGATATGTTATGATATGTTATTATATATATATATATATATATATATATATTATGATAGATATGATATGATATGACATGACATAAGTATTGCTTATGCAAATTTTTAAAATGAAGAAATTCAATCCATTAAGTGTATGTCTTTCCTTGGCAGTAATTGCTTGCCCCAGGCCCCTTCATATTTTTTTTAGGCGGACATGTTAACTAGTCTGCCCTGCCCAGCTCAGCTCCGCATAAAAAGGCATAACCGCGAACGCAAATAGACGAAAACATCAGCACTCACGGCAACCTGCTCTCCAGTGGTTGCTCCAGCTTGCTGGCGAAGATCTAATTAAATAGTGGGACACGGACCAGGCGCAGGACCCCTCCCATCTCCATCCACCCGAGCCATCTTCCCCAATGCTCATCCAGATGCAGCAGGGGACGCTATTTTCATGGTCGCCGTATAAAGTCGTAAGCGTGCTCATCGCTGTCTCTTCAAATTATTTACACTGTTAACCAAGCACTGGCCGCGATTCAGGGGTGCAACAATTTAGGGACCGACCGTGTCGCCCAGGCATAAAAGTGGCCTGTTTGCCCCCCCAGCGCCCCAAACGATCAATGCCTCACATAGACCCCAAGCGATCGGTTATCATGTATAATACCTCACACGCTTTGGAGAAAACTCTGTACAAGTTAAACCCAATTGATCAGGAAAATTAATCCATTTCAAGTCAGTTCAAATGCCTTTTGAGCAGGTCAAAAATCCAGCTATCCGCAGTAAAACAAACTGAAAATTTCACGAGCTGTAAAAATCGGTCAGCCGCTTTGTTGGCAAAGTTTCGCAAATTGCTACAACAATTTGTCTTAGCCACTTATCCTCTACAAGTCCGGAAGGCCCACCGTCTATATTTCTGGGTTTTGTCAGGCAAACCCGTAAAAATTTCGCGTCGCTTCGCGGCGCCAAATAATTTCAGTAGGTACCTTCTATAACATGATAATTCACATTGAAATGCTGCAAAGAAGCTTTTTTCGTCATATAGAAGCTGACCCCCCACTTAAAAACTCGGCGACAGCCTCCGCGAGTTGGTTTGAGATGAACGTTATTACTACTTACATGTGTATATTCCGTAGCATGTATCCTGCAAAGTATTGCGTTTTTTAATGTTTTTTAAGCTCTAATGCCAAAAAAGGTGACCGACCCAAATCCGGGAAGAAAAAAAATGATGTGCCTTTTTGCCAAAAAAAGTTGCCCCTTAACCCGCGGCTGGATCCACCAGTGTCCGTCCCCCCACTCAAAATTCCGTGGCGACGCCCCTGCGTTTGCCATTATATCTCCTTGACGAAATATGCATATGAGGGTAAAATTATACATTATTAGAAAGACGAAGAAACGTAGAATGTGATGTCATGCAAATTTAACCCCAAAGGTCAAAATGTAAAGATTGACCCTATGACCTTTAGTTTAAGGTCAAACTTGCTACGATTTGTTGTGAAACGTTAAAGTTTCGGGATGTATTTGGGTACATGCACAATTTGCAGAACATGTTACATGAATGCACAATTTCGCGGTGCAACTGAAACTCCTCGGGGCTCAACAGGGGTCATATGTCATGACCTCAGCTGACCTGCGAATTAACGTATATCGACATTCCTCCAAATGATGCATGCATGCACTATGGGCATCATTCGAAAGCACCTGTTCCATGGAATACACATGTGATACCAATATCGCATTTTGTTTTGCAATTAAAGCGTGTTCGCAAATTGACCTGCGGTGTCGGCGCGCCCTAAAACCCTAAGAAACTAAAACGATTGTCTGAGATTGAAGGCAAGGTGGAATCGTGCTGCTTGGCTTCCATATCCGACCTACTGAGACACGTAACTCGGCACGTGGACGCAACTTTGTGCGGCAACTGTGTCGCGCACCCGCGCGCGACGTACCCGGCGCGGTGACACACTTGGCGCAACATTCGTGCGCGGCGCAACATCACGGACGCCGCCCGCGCGACACGGCGCAACCGAACCGATCACGTCCGACGCACGGCGGCGTTTCGGCGAGACATGCTCCTGGCACGTTCTTTTGGTAAGACCCAGACATGAGTGTGTGACCGTCGGTGACGGCTTGCCTTTGCCGTGGCGGTCGTGTTTCATGCGTGACTAGTGGAGCGGCCAAGGCGTACATAAACCAAGCCGTGTGGTCAGAAGGCAGCATTAGCCTGCGCCGACCGGTCAGCAGAGCTCAGCTCAGCTCAGCACGTGACTTGTGCACCGCAGCGACCTCGGCAGCAGCGCCACCTGACAGCCGCTTCTAACATGGCGCTGTCCAGGGGCGTCCTGCTCCTCCTGCTGGCCGTCAGCGCCTCTAGCGGCGCCGGCAACGAAACTGCATCGCAGAGGTCGCCACTAGATGGCGCACTGCGCGGTGAGACGAATTATGCGACCCCGCTAGCGCTTAGTCGCCTCTACCGATCCGCCGGTGGCGTAGCGGAGGACCGCGGCTACAACGATAAAAAGTACAACAGCAAATACGGCGGCAAATACTCCGGCGACAGTGGATACGGCGACAGCCACTACGGTAACGACGGCTACAAGGGTGGCAAGTACTACGACACGGATCACGGCCACCACGGCAAGAAGTACGGTGCGCACGGCCACGGCAACAAGAAGGGATACTACGGCGACCACGGTGACAGCCATCACGGCTACAAGGGTGGCAGCAAGTACCAGGGCGACGACCACGACAAGTATCACGGCAACAAGGGTCACAAGTACGGCAACAAGGGCTACTACGACAAGGGCCACAAGAACAACGGCTACAAGGACGTCCACCACAAGGAGGACTACCACGCCAACAAGAAGTTCTACGATAACTTACCACGACGACGGCTACCACAACAAGTACAGCGACCACCACGGCTACTACGGAGGCAGGCGATGGCAAAGAAGTACGACGGCGGACACTACAAGAAGGGCCACTACGACGATAAGAAGGGTCATGACGGGTACTACAAGAACGGACCACGACTACGACAAGTACGGAGGAAACAAGGGCAAGTACGGTCCACGACGATCACATGACGACTACAAGGGCAAGCCACGGCAAGTACCACAGTGATAAAGTACAAGAAAGGGTGGCCACCACGGCAGCAAGTATGGAGGCGGGCATGGTGGTGGATATGGGGGCGGGCATGGTGGTGGTCATGGGGGCGGACACGGAGGTGGATACCACTGAGGAATTCGAAGAGTTTATATGACAGAGGACTGACCTCTTGTGATTGTCACAGGTCGGCGTAGAAATACAGTGAAAGTTTGTTATTAATCACTGCGCTTTGGGCGACAATGTAGGATAAGAAGCATGTTTTGTGTCAATATTACTTTTGTTGTTTGTTTTTTAATGCGAAAATATACAATACCATAAATATACCAAAAAAGAATACAACAATGTGTGAGCATTTTATGAACATTGATTCTTATCCATTATCCAAATGGACCTTTCGAAAATAGCGTTCGCTCCCAACGATCCTAAGGCACAGCCGCCGTGTAGAGGTGAACGAATAATAGGATGACAATCAGCAACGGCAGGATACACGACTTGTTACCTTCTATCATACACATCATGTCGGAGTGCCCAAACCCAGACCAGCCCTAGTACCCAGCACATAATGTTGTCACAACCGCAACGTCATAGCAACATTGACAACGTTCAGACGACGTAATTACGCTGTCACGACGTCGTGAAAGTAATGTGTGCTGGGCGCAAATTGACCTTAGTTGTCGGCGCGCCCGAAAACCCCAATAAACAAACAAAAGTAATGTGTGCTACTAGGAAGGGAGTCCCATACCACGAAGACGAATACCACGAAGACCCAGCCTCCGTTAAAGGGAATATAGCACCTTGGGAAAAGTATGTAGAATGATGGAGAAGATGCCCTGATTACGGTCCTGGCATTCTTTTGCCGAAAAGTGCGAATTTGTTGTAATTTTGAAAAATAGTAATATGTTACATGTGACGTCACACCAATCTTGCGTCACCAAAGCGAGTTGTGTTTTCTCACCCAAGGAGGCATCGAACGGCAAACTTTGCGGCCCGCCCAGTGACAGTTGCTGTGCGGCCACCGCACGATGGGTGCACCGCGTACGGCGTGGAAAACGCGACTGGCTGGGTCGACCGCGCTCGCTCGTCGGTAGGGACGTGGGGCACGCAAACTGAACACACCTAGAGCGCCTGACCGACGTCGTGCGGTCGGGTGCGGACGCCAAGGTACTGAAATTACTTGGGCGGACGTTCAAAAAAGCGAGTTTGCGGTGGCAATCACAGTGGAGAGTAAACTACTGATGAGTATGCGGAAACGTCACGGATTTGTGACGTTGGAATATGGACCACATTGACCAACGTTTTTGCGTTGAAAACCTCAGCAACTAGGTCGCTTTGGAGGAAAATTTCGATTTGGGGTGGTTTTTCTCAGCACACCCGACAATCTGGCTATTTCAGTTTAAAACTAATGTTAAAGGTGCTTATATTCCCTGTTAAAGGGACTGTCCCACCGTAACATTATATTTGATGAGATAGCCATTTTCCGCTCTTGGCATTGAAATTATGTATGGTATAAGTTAAAACAACCACCCGAGGTCGATCACAAAAAATTTGAGTTTGGTTTGACATCTCCAACAAGAACCCTATAGTGTATAGCATTAGGGTTCTTAAATCGATTTCTCAATCTCCTTTACCAATGTTGTTTGAAAAGTGACTTGTTTCACATTTGGCTGTACATAGCCATACACTAGTCATACATTATAGCAGCATGAAGGTTTTCTCTATTCCCAAAAAATCCTTCATATGACGTCATCAGCCAAATATTAAAAACGTATTTTTTTTATGAACATTAAGGGAATATAGCACCTTGGCAAAGTATGTAGAATGATGGAGAAGATGCCCTGTTTTACGGTACTGGCATTCATTTGCGAAAAAAGTCAGAATTTGTTGTATTTGAAAATAGTAATATTGTTTACATGTGACTTTCACACCAATCTTGCGTCACCAAAGCGAGTTGTTGTCGTCACAAGGAGGCGATCGAACGGCAAACTTGCGCCGCCCATGACAGCTGGCTGTGCTCCGGCACGCCACGATGGTTGCACCGTAGGCGTGAACGTGAGCTGGCTGGGTCGACCGGCGCTCGCTCCGCCGGGTAGGGACGTGGGGCACGCACTACGTGAACCACTAGGTGTGCCGAGCGCCTGACCGACCGTCGGTGGCGTCGGGGCGGACGCAAGTAACTGAAATACTGCGGACGGTTCAAAAAGCGAAGTGCGAGTGGCAATCACAGTGAAACTACTGATGACGTAATGCGAAACGTCGACGGGAATTGTAGGACGTTGAAATATGACCAACATATGGCCAACGGTTTTTGCGTTGAACTCCAGAACTAGGTCGCTTTGCGAGGGAAAAATTTCGGATTTGGGGGTTCCTAGCACACCCGACAATCTGGCTAATCTCGCTTAAAAACTAATGTTAAAGGGCTTATTTCCCTTAAGCACTGTTAGCTGAGAAAACAAATGTCATAATCTGCTTCGGCAGCAATCTACTAATATTTAGCACCACATGCGGCGTACATTTGAGAACTTTTGAAAAGATGGGACAGTCCAGCCTCCGTTAACCCGCGCGGCGTAGGGGGGGTAAATATTACCCCCCCTCACGTATTTCCGCAATAACTGAAAACGATACAGATAACGACGTCAAAGCTTGCAGTTACCTTATTTCAGACAACAATTTGACGCTTACCTGAAAAATTTCATCAAAAAAATTGGAACTCTGCGGAGAAAATGACGTTTGATTGACGTCATGTCATGCCATTTTTGGTTGAATTAACGATCAAAGGTTTGATGATCGTAGAAAACATTAGCTTAAAGCAAATCGCAAACGCAACCTAAATAAGAAAGGAAATTTAAATCTCTACAAGATGGGCAATTTCGGATTTCCAACAATGTTTGCGGTTTTTGACCCCTCAAATCCAAATAAACTGTTTTTTCTGAGATTTTCCCCAATTAAAAAATTTCAAAGTATCTAAGAAAACCGGATATATATATGAAACCAAGTGAATAAATACCCAGACGAATTTCAAACGTAAATAGTTCGTTTTCCAGTGACTGATTGCTCTCCAAGATAGTTGGTAATGACATCATTTTTCAAAAACGTTTTTTTTGGATTTTTGACCTGATACAGATATATAAATGACATTTTTTGTGTTATTGAGAAAAAACTAACTAGAAACCTTGATTGTTTATTCATATTCGTCAGTTTTCAGATTGACCCTTAATGACCTGATCTTGACCTTATGATGGCGTTCAATTTGTAAAAAAATGACTGTTTCTATCGATTCTTACGTGCAAAATCGACCTCCTAAAAACATGTGTCACAAGGCTTTATTCTGACCTCTTCGTGACAGTGACCTTGTTGTACCTTGACTTGACCTTAGACATTTGATGCAACTTTTCACTTTACTTAAAGGGCAATAGATGTATTTACCCTTGAGAGTTTATTGTGCATTGACAGTCTTAATCAAAAGATTAATTGAAAGTCATGAACATTTACACTCAATTAACTTCGAACTGTCCATTGTTAGACCTGACCGTGACCTTACATTCTGACCTAACATTGAAAAATTGCGGGTTTCATTCTGATTCGTTTCATTTGAGAGCTTTCGATTCGCCGCCTTCGCGTCTGCGCTGCGGTTATTGGTTCGGGAAGATAAAAGAGGGGGATAATATTTACCCCCCTACGCCGCGCTTCGGCGAGAGACCTCCTACGCCGCGCGGCGTTAAACCCCGCCCGGCTGATACCGGCCTGACCGGCGCCGCCCTCAGACCACTTGGCGGTGTACTTTCTCAGTCAGTCCGCTCCATTAAGTGGTAGACTGGAGGTGATTGGTCTTCCCCGAGCATATGTGTGGCCCATTGACCGGTGGCACCTCTCCATTGGAGGTGCAGCATTTATCTCGGGAGGTCTGGTGAAGACTTTCTAACGTGGTCCGATGTCGGTGCGGGTTTAATTGCATTGTATTGTCTTGGCTGACATTGGATGGAGCTCGCTCAGTGAAGTATGAAGTGCATTTTCAGACATACCTACTGCAAATACACAAAGACCACATGATGTACGTTTACCACAGTATGGTGCTGTGAGGCTTTCAATTCCTCCTGGAGAACACTTCCTGACGGTTAAACGCAGTGCAAGTCGGTCGGTTGTTATAAATTTATGGATAAACATGTGATAAACATTTCGAAAATCGTGTGCGTTACATTGGACATTGGCTCGCGTTTCCGGCCGCGGTTCGGTCGAGCCGCTCGGGGCGCGAGCTCTGAGATCACGACACCGGACACGCGTGACTGGTGCATGGCACCGGGTTCCCGTGCTGAACGGCTCTGCGACACTGCAGCTGCAGATGAGTTGTTATCGTGCCTATAGTTACGTGTACCCACTTCCGTGTCGTGGGACGCTCACGTCGCACATGTTTTCCATAAGTGATTCGGGCTACTGATCGGACTGAGTCACATTCGACAGTACCGTCCGTGAAACGTGGTTCCCGCTATCGTGCACGGTTTGGTACATCCCACGTACGGTGTAACGACTCATTTTTGTTGTCGAATCAAGCCTGACTCAACAGCTGAAGAACTGACCCGACTCTTTACTCAAGTGCTGTTTAATACAAATGATCGACTTGACTCTTGACTCAAGTGCTGTTAAGTATTGCTTGATGTTGACCGGGAGGGGGAGTGTCAGCAGAATCGTATTTCATCTAGTGTTAACTGGTTTCCTAAGGGGGTGGATGTGCCCCCTAGCTATGTCCTTTTTGTAATAAACTCAAATTTTCGAGTCAACTCAAGTCTGACTCACAGCCGAATAACTGACTCGACTCTTGACTCAAGTGCCGTTTGTTTGAAATTGAATCGATTCAACTCATGACTCATCCAAAAAATGTTCGACTCATGAATCGATTCATGACTCAACTCTGAGTCGGTTACAAGTCTTTACGGTACTGCATAACCGTTTTTTTTGCAACTGCTGAGACAAAAATCATCGGCAGCTCCGAAGGGCGATCAATTTGTGTGCCAAGTTGGTATCTGGAAGGCTTAAATTTGATATTATTTCGGACGTTTTGAGTGGCCCAGGCTAATTCACTTCCAGACAATTGTCAGAATAGCACTCTCTCACTCTTGCCAAACGTGCACGATGGTGGGGAGAACCAGCATCTCTTGCCTCGCTATTTAGCTGAAATGCTGCACATCGCAATAGACACACACGACAATAAAAAATAAGAAATACATACCCATACGTCATACCTATTACTTACAAAAACATACATTAGTGCCCCTTTCCTTATGATGCGCGCACTTCGTAATGCCCCTGTTGGGAAACGTGGTATGCTCGAAAAGTCCTGATTACCCCCTGTCCAGCTAGTTGAGCCGACGCAGACGGCCGGCGTCGGTCCTCGCTGACGTCATTGAGCCGGAATGATGGCCAGAGTCGGCTCCAATCAACATAGCTGTCTAGTGTGGTCGGTCCGCTCCCAGGGCTTCATTGCCGATGTCAGCCCCATCTTAAGATGAATGCCGTAGTTGCTTACTACGCAGCGGCTGGCTAGCTATTTCAGCCGGGGGATCACCGTAATTACCTCTGGTCAAGTGGTGGTAAGTGGGTATGCCGACGATCTGAAGCTCTGTAGGCTGGGCGCAAATTGACCTTAGTTGTCGGCGCGCCCGAAAACCCCAATAAACAAAAAGCTCTGTAGGCGGTTTTGCTCCTCAGATGACGCCATCGCTCTTCAGACCGATTTGGAAAACATTTGTGCTTGGTCTGTTGCTTCGAAGCTGAAAATATATCCGATGAAATGCAAGGTCATTACATTCACTTTACGCAAACAACTTCCCACGTCATGCTCCATCAACGTCATTACCTAGGATTGCGTATCTGAGATGCGCAATAAAGGTGTGATTACGAGCGAGCGTAAGCATTGAATGCTACAACTTTGAACGCTTTCATATGGATCCGTTTTGTCTCACGTGAGGGGTCAGCACGGGGCGTGGCACGTGCCGCGTCACGGGTGTCAGAAAACGTTATTCTGTTATAGCTGAGAAACGGCTGGACTGATTATGCTGACATTTGTTGTGTGTTTTGAGACCACAGCATTTAGTAACTAAGCAGAGTGATGTAAAAAGTTGAGTTAGGCAAATAATATAAAACAAATCAGTTTCAGCGCAAAAAGGCGAAGTTAAATGGAGTTCAGATGTCAGCAGACCAATGTCCTTGCTATCGGGTTTGGTGATGTATGGTGATGTATGGTGTGTGTTCTGTGTGTCCGCAGTGTGATCGGTCCGGTCGGCCGTCCAGTCACAGTTGGCAGCTCAGTACTCTTTTTTCTCGGTTTCTGCTAGATACGGGTAGTCGACAGGGTCGTGGTTCAGCTAGCTAGGTGATCGGTCCGCAAGCGTGGTCAGTCGCAGACGTCCGGCTCGGGCAGGACCGTCGGAGTCGACAGTACTCGCACGGATTCGGGACAGCGAGCGAGAGGGACGGGCTCGAAGTACAGGTGGGTATGACGGTAAGGGACTCGGGACTCTGGAGCTGGGATCGATGTAGGAATCAGGAATAGATGGAGAGCGTGTCGTCATAAGCGTGTGTCCCAGGTGAGTCTCGGGATCCGGAACTCGGAGCCCGTACAAGTCACAGCTCTGGCGCGGAGCGGGACTCGGGCACAGCGACCTGGGACAGGATATCAGAGCTCGAGGTAGCGGTATGGGATCAGTGTAGTGGGTGAACTGGTAATAGGCTGGTGTAGTTCGTGTGTGTGCCGCCGGGAAGTGGTGGAACTCGGTCCACTGGACTCCCTGGGCCCTGCGAGTCACAGTCTGGCCGGCTCAGCACAGCTCAGTATGTGTGTATGGTGATGTATGTGTGCTGATTCCTGCTCTGTCCGCAGGTTTACCTCGGTCCGCCGCCTCGCGGCCGTCAAGTTCAACAGCAGTCCTGCGGTCTCAGCACAAGCTCAGTATGGTCGACTTGGTATGGGGTGAGGCGTAGATGGATAGATGTCATGGTGATGGTATAGGTTGTGTGGCTTTTCTGTGCTCGGTCCGCGAGCGTGGTGATCCGCTCCGGGCTACGGGCTCTCACGAGTGTAATGGCGGGCTCAGCACAGCCTCCCTCATGGTGAAGTCTCCTATAACGGCGACACTCGACACACCAACCACACACTTGTGAATCGTATGGTGTGTATGGCTGTGTATCTGTGTGTCTCGCCCATGCTGTAACCATCTCTCTCCGCATGTCCAGCGTCTGCGAGCGTGCTGCTTCCGCCAGTCGACCAGTACTGGTCGCTGTTCGGCCCGAGACGCGCGACAGCCGATCGCACACTGCGGACACACTCCAGAAAGCACAATCATCATGACACAAAGGCCTACTAGTACATGTGTCGAACCTGTATGTACGAAGTCACTCTTCTCATGGTATATGGCGGTGTCATGGATTGAACTGAGTGCTGTGTTTGTTTGGTGCTGAGGTGTGCCTCTGCTGGGCCAGACTGGACTGACGGCTCCTGTGAGGTCCTCGCCTCGATGTGTCCCGGTCCGTCTCGGGCCGTCAGGCAACAAAACAAGTCTGCCGCTCAAGCACAGCAAACTCGTATGGTGATGCTATGGTTGATGTATGGTGTGTTCTGTGTGTCCGCAGTGTGATCGGTCCGGCTCGGGCCGTCAGTCACAGTCTGGCCGGCTCGGTCCGCAGCAGCTCCACCGTCTCCAGCTCTCGCTCCCAGGACCGCAGCCGGCTGATCCAGGAGGAGCCAGGTCACCAGCAGGTCAGTCTCGTCCCGTCCCGTCCCGTCCCGTCCCGTCCCGTCCCGTCCCGTCCCGTCCCGTCCCGTCCTGTCCTGTGCCTGTCCTGTTCCGTCCCGTCCCGTCGCCGCCCTCCCGTCCCGTCCCTCCCGTCCCGTCCCGTCCCGTCCCGTCCGTCCTGTCCCGTCCTGTCCCGTGCCCGTCCCGTCCCGTCCCGTCCCGTCCCGTCCCGTCCGTCCCGTCCTCCGTCCCGTCCCTCCGTCCCGTCCCGCCCATCCTGCCCCTCCTGTCCTGCCCCTTCCTGGCCCCGTCCTGTCCTTGCCCCGTCCTGGTCCTGCCCCGTCCTGCCCTGCCCCGTCCTGCCCTGCCCCGTCCCGCCCCCTGTCACCGACACGGCTGTCAACTGTACTGGTGTGCAGGGCCGCTTTCCGCTGCCTTTCCTGCTGTTCCGTCATTCTGTCATCATTATCTGTCATCGCCAATCTGCCATTCCGATCATACCCGGCTGAGCGAAGCCTCCCCTCGCCTTCATTAATTATCTTCACGGTCACCTGCATTGATCGATGATGCTACGTGGAAATATCTCTGTTGCCTGACAACGGCTTTGGGTGCCGAGTATGTGGTTAGTGGGCAATGGTTAGTGAGCTACTGGGCGGAGTATGTGGTGGGCAGGGATTACAGAGGGCGTCGCATGATCCACACAGCTGTGGAATCCTGCGCCCCCGGTCGGCGGTTACCAACCGGCCGTTCGCTGCCGATTGCGGGTCAGATTAGGACGAGATGAACTGTAGAAACAATGCACATGCGGGTCTTCTGACGTGAGCTCCCTGCGGACTGCGTTCACCAGATGGCCGAGGACAACTTCACGCTGCTGCGGGCTCAGATGGAGGACCATCAGCAGCAGCAGCAGCAGCAGCAGCAGCAGCAGCAGCAGCAGCAGCAGCAGCAGCAGCAGCAGCAGATCCAGCTGGACAACACTCCTCAGCCCCACCCGCTGCCGATGCCCGAGTACGGCGGCTACTTCGCCCCGCTGTCCAGCTACCTGCCCAACTGCAGCCAGCCCATCGCCAGCTTCCACAGGTCGGTATCCAATCTGCCCCGATCGGTAGCCAGCCCATCGCCAGCTTCCACAGGTCGGTACCCAATCCGCCCCGATCGGTAGCCAGCCCATCGCCAGCTTCCACAGGTCGGTACCCAATCTACCCCGATCAGAAGCCAGCCCATCGCCAGCTTCTACCGGTCCGTACCCAATCTGCCAGCCCATCGCCAGCTTCCACCGGTCGGTACCAAATCTGCCCCGATCGGTAGCCAGCCCATCGCCAGCTTCCACCGGTCCGTACCCAATCTGCCCCGATCAGAAGCCAGCCCTTTGACTCTAGCTTCGACCGGTCAGCTACTCTTGAAGCTGACTTTGTGGGATAAATTCGGGCCATCCTCGAACTTATTAGTAGGTTAACAGTTTAAATGTGGCATTTTCGCCATCGAGGTGTTGTATTAAAGCTAACGCAAAATGTAGGTGTATAGATCATAGACCATAGTATGTAGAGCTTGGATCGTACCGTACGTTCATGCGTAAGCTGGGTAAGAACCGCCGCAGACGGTGCTGGGAAATAAAACAGATTTGCAATTCACTTCATGGCTTGTTTTTCTGTTTTGTCACCTGTTTACTGTACGTGTACCCTGTCTCAGACTGATGAATATTTCAACCTTTGGAGCGATCCAATCACGATTCCTTTTGGAATCTGAATGATTCGATCACTGTTCGATTCATGAATGAAAATTGTTAGCATTTATTCTCTTGTATTCAAATAATATATTTATTTTGTCGATTCATGTTTGATTCAAACATTTGAATATATGTTTAATTATGTAAAATAAATAAAAATGGAAACATGCATAATACATTACAACATTGTTACAGCAATAATATGTCAGTATAAATGAATTTAGCCACTGGGACTGCATTGTATTTGCATAATTTACCATATGCACTTGAATCGTTAAGAATCGTTTTATCTTTTGATTCAATCAGTATTGATTCCATGCGGGTTTTGATTCAATCATGATTCATAAATCAGAAGATCTGTTGGTTAATCAATTCTTCTTTGATTCAATGAATCTTGATTGAACAATTCCAATCGATTCATTCAGAGTCAAATAAATAACCAGTCTGTCCTGAACGAGCTCTGTTGACGACGCCACTTTACCTTAGAATTGGGCAAACGTTCCCAACAGCCTATGCTCGTTGACGCGCTCAAATAAAGTTCCAATACCAACTACTGCACCCGTGTGGATGGTTAAACGAGCGGCCCCGGGTCGTGTGCTGAGCTATATAATTTGTAATGGCTCATAAAAGCATAGCTATGGGCAATGTGTGATTTTGCTCACACAAGGCAATGCATGCACGATCGACAGACCGGAAACAGTTTCATTCGTGTCGTGTGACCCGAGCGAGGTACGAATGACCATTATCAAATGTTATCACGCCTTGGTTCCATAGACGTCCTCGACAACCGCCGCGAATCTAAATTAAAGGAAATAGTTCACCTTCAACATGGGTTTTGAACTGAGATAGCAGTTTTGTAGCCCGTGTTGAAAAAACTCTGACTGCAAGTTTTCTGGACTGAAAAGGCTCTTCAGCCGAATATAGTATGACTTTTTGTCGAAGGAATGTAGGCCATAAACAAAGAATGTCAAGAATATGGGCCTTATACACCTGGGCAGAGGCTATTACAGTAATCTTACGCGACTACTTTCCAATATCTGATTGGCTGAGCCATTCGATTCTTTCGTTTGACGTTGCAGAGTACACATTATAGTTTTTATAAAATCAGTGATGTGCGTACGTCTTTCTGTTCTGAATCGGCGCGATGTATGGCTATTTTTGACATATATGAAAAGAATATGTATTTCAAAATATAATCAAATCGTGTTTGAAAAATCAATCCAAGGTGAACTATTTCCTTTAATCGTCAATCCCGTGAATTTGGTAATTTTAACGCGTTTTTTATCGCTACAATACCAAGTCCATGTTTTATTAATTATCCATCTTCAAGTAC
>VOPJ01000913.1:0-40886 GCA_014673585.1 Semibalanus balanoides
CCGGTCGACCCGCCTGCGTCGCCGTCCCCCTAACCCGGGGCGGCGAGTGGGGTGCAGGAAGAGAGAAGAGAGAGCTATGTGGGAGGGCGCTTTGAAGGAATGTGGGAGGGCACCTTCAGGTGTACCGGAGCGCGTCTCACATTCAGTGAAACGCGCTTCATATTCAGCGGAGCGCGCCTCACATTCAGCGATGGGCGCCTTCGGCGCCCTTTACTGAATGTGAGGCGCATTTCATGAACCGAAGAATCATGTTTTGGGGGTAAACCGAACTTCTCGCAAGCAACACAAACTGTCTTATATTTGTTGATGTATCGCATGAACATTGACCAGCCACCCATCAACACATTTTTCATTTCACGAAGTATCTATGGGTGATTTTAACTGGAAATCGGTTCACAATTGACAAAAATACTTATATATAACGTATCCACCAGAGTGAATTTGCACATTGGCTTTGAGTGAAATACATTAGTTGGTACTGAATATGCTTCTATTGCGGAGAATATTGCAGCTACCGGTTCGAGCTACCCATCACAGTTGGGCCTTTTGAAGACCATTGTCTGCATTATTTTCAAATTGAAATCCAATGAAAACTGACAAAGAAAATTGACATCAATTTCAAAATTGATGAAGTCAATACTTTTCGAAGATTTGCAATGTAACTGAAATACTGGGACGGGGCGGACGCAAAGTAACTGAAATACTGGGCGGACGGTTAAAAAAGCGAAAACGAAGTGCGGTGGAAATCACAGTGGAGTAACTACTTATAACGTATGCGAAACGTCACGAAAATTGTCCTTTTAAAATATGCCCAAATATGCCCAACGTTTTTTGCGTTCAAACTCAGCAACTAGGTCGTTTTGGAATGAAAAATTGCAGATTTAAAGGTTTCTCAGTACACCCGACAATCTGGCTATCTCAGTTAAAAACTAATGTTAAAGGTGCTATATTCCCTTTAAGAAAAGGTGTAGTAACTTCGGGTCATCTCAGTCCAGGTCACATGATGATCTCACCTCCAAAACGTTTGCGGTCGTATGCAGCGAAAGTTTTGGGACGATTGGTTCCAAACTTCCAGGATATCATAAGGTCATAGATACATACAAGTTGTTTGATCTCGGATTTCTGATATCAAATGACCTACGTCAGGGTCAATTCCGTGACCACCAAAACTTGTTTGTAAAAATACCTCTCGACAGAATGAGGATAGCGATTAGCGAAGTACTAACGGTGCCGTGTGTTTGTCTCGTTGAGACACGTCTAACAATATGCAACATGGCCTACTTGGATCAGCACTTGACCTTGACCGGAGGTCCAATTTCTCAGTTGAACTAACCTGGTGTACATGAATATGTTTCGAAGCGCCCGGACGAGACAAACATGATGGCGTTAAACGTGTTGCTTTAGCTTTAATAGTGAAAAAGCTATTTGAAGAAAAAATGATAAAAATATTTTTTTGACCTTCGATGACCCCTGGAGCCTAAATCATTGACCTGAGCTCAAATTTGAGGACATACTGTCGATTGCAAATTTCAAGAGCTTCCGAGTACTTGATTACGTTTGTTCCTAGCTATCATGGTTCCCGACATAATTGGGGGTATTTGGGCGAAATCCTAAATCTGGAAAATCTTACCTTTGATGACCTCTGGTGACCTAAATATTTATTTATAACATTTATTTAAAATATTGCCCTGACCTAAAACAAAATTTATACTTTCGATAGAGCTTGTCTCAAGTTATCTAACGGTTTTCGCTTGTCACTCGTTGCGTGGTTGGTCAATAGGGGGGCGGGGGGGACCGCTCTCATCGGCGTGTAATTCTCAGTGGCCCTCCAGGGCACGTGCCGTGTTAAGTGGTGCCTCGAGCCAGTAAGGCGGCAGGCTTTAGGTAGGCATGATAACAATTAACAAGCCACATTGGTCTGCCGATGATTACGTTTTGAGATTCTAATGTATCACTTGTATCATTACAATTTTTCAGTCGGTAATTTCAGTGATACATTATGTCAGCATTTCCTTGCCCAGCATATTTTGCTTTCAAGCCTTTCTTTCAAGTCTTCTGCTCTGAGAACTTACGTGATTCTATATTTATCAACCGGCACACGCCTTTGCGCTATCTTAAAGTACGTGAAAAACTGTCGATAATGTATTCGAATAACTATCGAGCTGTATCGCATCGCTTCCTCGACGGATTGTCTACAATTCACCACGGCGATCGGAAGCCAATTTCTCAAGCACACAGTGAAGAGACGCAAATACGGATTAAATGGAGGATGACAAAATGTACACGCTGGTCAGAAATACCCCCCCAAAAAAAAAAAAAAAAAATGCGCAGCACAATGTCGCTAATCTAAGAACTCTGTTGAAAGCTGTCAGCTAACATAATAAAAACATTGCAGCAAGACATGTTAATACCAAGCGAAAGTTTACGTCAAGTCGCGAGCGAATACGAAGCCAGGTTTCAAAGCAAGACGCTAAAACCATCGCTGCAAATTAATATCCCACACATACCACTTCACCTTCATTTGCGCGTGCTGGCTTTCCGGGTGGTCTTCCTGACTGGGACCGGCGAGGCCGTCTTGGTGACCGTCTTGCGGGTGGGCCGGGTGGACGGCGCGGATGCGGAGCTGTCTGGTGTCTGCTCCACGCGGCTCTGGGAGCCCTTCTTGGCTCCGAGCACCACACTAACCGGGCTCTGGTCGGGACTCTCATCGACGCGGCCGCGTGAGGAGCGCGTGCTGCGGGACGTGACCGACACATCGCTCTCAGGGGTCTCCTCCACCGGACGGCGGCCCGCCCGCCGCGTCCTGGTCGGCCCTGAACACACGCTGTCCGGCGTCCGCTCCCCGGCACTGCTGTCTCCTCCGGCGGCCAGCGACTCCAGCCGTGTCGACGACTTCCTGCCGCCTCTCCTGCCCGCCCCGACCTGCGCCACGCTGACCGACGACGCCGTGTCGTCACTATCCTCGATGGTCGGCTCGGGGCTGTCCTCCTCCGTCCGCGTGGCCGGCGGCGGCGCGCGGCGCACGTTCGCCGCGCGTGCGTTCCCCTCTCCCTGGCGACTGCGCTTGGGCGGCACCGAGGCCGGCGAGTTGGTGGGCGCCGGGGCCCGCTTCGGCGCGGCCGGCGTGCGGCGGGAGAGGCGGCCGCCGAGCCGCCGTGGCGGCGGCGTCTCGGCAGGTCGCTTCTGCGCCGGGGCGGACGCGAGCCGCGCGCGTCGTCCGCCGGCGGAGAGCGCCGACTGGTCCGCAGCCTCCTGCAGACAGGCGGAGAACTCCTCAGAGTCGACCGACGCGCCCAGGAACAGCTCCTCGCTGCCGACCGGATCGGCCGGCTCCGTCTGCTCGGGCGTCTCGGGGACCACCCCTGTGCCGGCGGCTGACGGCCGCGCGGGCCGCGCCGGCGAGCCCTGACTGCTGTCCAGGCCCGTCTCCAGCTCCACGCCCGTCCCGGCCGGTCGGGCGCGCTGCGGCGCCGGCGTGCAGGCCGGGGTCTCTGTGCCGGCCGGCCGCGAGGCCAGCAGCGCCGTCAGAGCGGCGATGAACCTCCGCAGATGCCGCGCCGCCTGCCGGTCACCGTCCTCCTCCCCGAGTAGCCGCGCGGCCAGCCGGCGCAGGTCCCTCAGCACGGTGTCCGGAGCGGCCGACAGATCCAGCTGGGGCAGGGCGCGCGCCAGCACGCGGTCAGTGCCGCAGCTGCCGGCACCGTCCAGCAGCGCGTTCAGCAGACGGTAGGCGAGCGCCTCGTGCACAGAGCCGGGCAGACTGGCATCCCGCTCCGGCAGCATGGCCGGCTGGGTCAGCTGCACGAGGAAGCAGGCCACGTCGTCTGGGTCGACCTCAACCAGAGGTGACGTCATTGGAGCCTGGAATCAGCAGAGGGACATCGGTCAGACATCAGACAGAATAAGACAACAGAATAAGACAGACATAAGTCAGACATAAGACAGACATAAGTCAGACATAAGTCAGACATAAGTCAGACATAAGTCAGACATAAGACAGACATAAGTCAGACATAAGCCAGACATAAGCCAGACATAAGCCAGACATTGGTGACTGGTCAGCCATCAGATACCCCTCACACACTAGACATCAGACATTATACATCAGACATTATATATCAGCCATTAGACATTAAACATCAGACATCAGACATTAGACATCCGACCAGGGCTGGTAAAAACAGTTTCAGTGGCGCCGGACCAAATCTGGCCGAAACAAAGTGGCCCTGTAACCTGATAGGCCCTTCTGCACTGGCTAGGTGCCCATTCGGAATGTTTAGGGCCCCTCTCACTCGCCCAGGGGCCATTTTGGTCTAGCCAGGGGCACCTACAACCTCTTCAGGGGCCATTTTTTGTGCAGAATGGCCTTTTCGGCCCCGGAGCACAGCTGGCTTTGTGCTTCCAATGGCCCGGAGCAACATTGGAAGGGTATTTTCTGGCGCCTACTTTATGTATCAAGATGACACTTTTTACCAGCCCTGCATCCGACATTAGACGATAGACATTAGACGATAGACATTAGAGATTACACATCAGACATCCAACATCAGACATCAGACATCAGACACCAGACATTATATATCAGACATTATATATCAGACATTATACATCAGACATTATACATCAGACATTAGACATCAGACATTAGACATCAGACATCAGACATCAGACACCAGCATTTCAGACATTAGACATTAGACCCAGACATCAGACACAGACATTCAGACATTTAGACATTAGACATCAGACATCAGACACCAGACATCAGACATCAGACATCAGACTTAGGACATTGACACCAGACCATCAGACACCAGACATCAGACATTAGACATTAGACATCAGCATCAGACATCAGACATTAGACATTAGACATCAGACATCAGACATCAGACATTAGACATTAGACATCAGACATAAGACATCAGACATTATACATCAGACACCAGACATCATACATCAGACATTATATATCAGACATTAGACATCAGACATTAGACATCAGACACCAGACATTATATATCAGACATTATACATAAGACATTATACATCAGACATTATACATCAGACATCAGACATCCGACATTAGACATCAGACACCAGACATCATACATCAGACATTATATATCAGACATTATACATCAGACTTAGACAATAGACACCATAATTATATATCAGACATTATCATCAGAATTATATCATCAGACATTAGACATTATACATCAGAACATCAGACATAAGACATTAGACATCAGCACACCAGAATATATATCAGACATTATAACATCAGACATTAGACATCCGGACTATTAGACATCAGACACCAGACATCTACATCAGACATTATATATCAGACATTATACATCAACATTAGACATCAGACACATACTATATATCAGACATTATACATCAGACATTATACATCAGACATTAGACATTAATACATCAGACATCAAGAACATCAGACATTTTAGACATCAACACCAACATTATATATCAACATTATACATCCAGACATTAAGCATCAGAACATTAGACATCAGACATCAGACATTATATATCAGACTTATACATCAGACATTAGACATCAGACATTAGACATTATACATCAGACATAGACATTATACATCAGACATCAGACTATCAAGACATTAGAAACATCAGACACCAGACATTATATATCAGACATTAACATCAGACATTATACATCAGACATTAGACATCAGAACATTAGACATCAGACATTAGCATAGACATTAGAACATCAGACATCAGACATCCGAATTAGACATTAGACATAAGACATCAGACTTAAGACATAAGACATCAGACATTTAATAAGCATTAGACATTAGACATTAGACATCAGACATCAGACATTAGACAGATCCAGAACATCAGACATTAGACTCAAGACATTATACATCAGACATCAGACATTAGAACATTATTACATCAGACATTAGACATCAGACCATTAGACATTAACATCAAGACATCAGACATTAGACATCAGACACAGACATTATAATCAGACATTATACATCCGACATTATACATAGAACATTAGACATTAGACATTAGACATTATACATCAGACCATCAGACATCAGAATAGACATCAGACACCAACATATATATCAGACATTATACATCAACATTATACTCAGACATAGACATCAGACATTAGACATCAGACATTAGACATCAGACATTAGACATCAGACATTAGACATCAGACATTAGACATCAGACACCAGACATTATATATCATACATTAAACAACATACATCAGACATCAGACATCATACTTTAGACATTATACATCAGACATTAGACATAAGACATTGGACATCAGACATTATACGTCAGTCATTATACAATATACATCAGACATTCGACATTCGACATTAGACAATAATACATCAGACATTAGACATTGGATATTAGACATTAGATAGACACACATTAGACAGACATTAGATAGACATCAGACATCAGACCTCAGACATTAGACATCAGACACGCAATGACATAGAGTCTCACGCTATGATCACTGATTTCTACCCATTCCAATGCCATCAGCTTGTGCCTATCTGAATACCGTCATCCATCCCTAACTAAATGTCATCATCTCTCACCAAAACATATGCGATATAGCTGAGGGACAAGCACCAGTTCTTAGAACCTCACAGTAACTCCCTCGCTTAACAACACGTCCTGAGCCGCCGCCGGCATTGGCCCTTCCCTGGCCGGGTGTGCGTGTTCATACCTCCATGACGGTGTTGATAGTGGGCAGCATGGCCTCAGCCAGCTGCTCCTGGCTGGCGCGGCTCGCCGACCCGAACGCCGGGAAGAACACGCCGAGCATGTTACGCAGGAAGCCGTCGCCGTCCATCAGCGGGTTATACCACATCAGCACGAGCCGCTCCAGCAGGCGGGCAGAGGTGATGCGGCCGTGGATCAGCAGCTTACACAGGCCCTCCGCCACTAGGCCGCGCACCTGACCGGCACAGCAGACACGTCATTCAAGGAAACCCCGTGAGGCGAAAGTGCCAACGCAGATGGGTGTTACGAATGAGCTTGCCAACTTTTTGACAAAAGGCGAGTTATTTAGGAAACGAAGTTCAGTAGCAAACGCACCTCAACATCACAATAGAATACCAATGATGTCAGTTGTATGCAGATATACAAACATTAAACGCAGCAGCCGTAGAACTCCTATGGTGAGCAATTGAGCATCCCTGTCGGCACGTACATACCAGGGACTATCATGGGTTGGGTGCACCCATGGGTGCCCATTCAATTCTTCCAAATGTCTGGGTTTGGTATGCATATTTTGACTTTTCATGGGTACTGGGTGGGCATGGGTATGGCAATTTTAGAACAATGTCGCCTAAGCGTTCTTTTTTACTTGACAAACCAGATGTTTAAACCAGGTAAATATGTTGCTGTATAATGATATAGGACACCCAAACAATAGACTTTGGCAATTATATGACAACAATAATCATGGCTAAGTAATAGGGTAGTAAGATTTTTTAAGCCATATCTGATCCTAGGTCTGATCCAATATGATAATGTTGACGCAAAGTGCGTCGATAAGTTCAAATCAGTCAGGCAACACACAGGTGCCTAATATTATTTCTCGTTTAAGATTTATGAAAGTCAACATGCTAAGGTAATGATGATTTGCGAATTTTTGTGAAAATAATTATTCGCCTTATCTGAATTGGGCCCCAATTGGGCATGGGTATCAATATTATTTATTTGAATGGGGTTCATGATTCTGGGTCTGGACTTGATGTTCATGGGGTTTTTGGCGGGTTGGGCTTGGGGTTTGGCACCCATTGATAGGTGACTTGGTACCATACCTCTGCCTCGCGGCGTCCAGTCATTGCCGGTGAGGCGCCTGATGAGTGGCGTCCATCATGCTGCCGGGCCTCTGGCCGGTGCTGCCACCTCCAGGCCGTGCACGGACAGCTGGTCAAACACGGCCCGCAGCGCGCTCTGCTGCACCTCACACTGGTCAGCGTGCGCCACCTGGCGGACATAACGGTCACGGGCCGGTCAGCAGTCAGCACAGGACAGCTCAGCGGCGGCCGAGCACGGGACGGCCACCAGCGCAAAATGAACAGCGGTACCTAGTCACCTGGTCCCTATCCCGGTACACATTCATGGCAAGCTGATGGCATGCTGTAAAATACATGGCAGTGCAGTGCGTAATATGGTGCACTTTCCACGAGACATTAAAGGGGAATGTTTCACATTAACATAAGATTTGAGTTGAGTGGCCAAGTTGGTTGATCCATTGATAAATTAAGTATTGTAGAAGTTAAATACACCCACAGAGGCTCATCTGAAAGTAAATTTTGAGTTTGGTTTGACATCTTGCAAAAAATAAGGCCCTAGTGTATTAGGGTAGCCACTTAAGCCCGATGGTCGTTCATCCCTTTTTATCAATATGTTGATGAACAGTGAAAGACTTGTTTTACATTTGGCTAGTACATTAGCCATACGCTAGTCTATACATAGTTGTCAAGCGTGAAGGTTTTTTCTATTTCCAAAAATTCCTTCATATGGACGTCATCAGCACCCAAATACTATAAACTTGGTTTTTCATGATAATTGTGCACTGTTTGTGAGAAAACAAAATGTTCAGAATCGTGTTGCGGCAGCAAATTACTTCATATTTTGCACCACAAGCGGCATACATTGGACAACTTTCAGAGAAGTGAAACATTCCCTTAAGTCAGAAACAGCTCCTCGCTGCCGCTCCGATGTATTGAATAATAAACGTGATGATGATGAAGTCCAACTCCTCCCGCCAGAGTTCCCCCTCCCCCTCAGGCATGTGCCCGCCCCTCCCACTAACCTGCACGAAAAGGACGAGGTTCTGTTCCGCCAGTCCTCTGTCCAGCAGACAGACGGCGCCCAGCGCGCGCACAGCCACCTCGCGCACCTCGGGCTCCTCGCTCTGCACCGTCGGCAGCACCAGGGTCTCGGTCAGCGCACGCAGCTCGGCCGGCAGCTTCTTAAGCTCCGACGTCTGCAGCAGCTCGAACACGATCTGCAGACACTTGGCCAGCGTGACGGGGTCGTCGCGCTCGGGACAGCCTTCCGACTCGGCCTCTCCCTCCGCCCCCTCCTCTGCCGCCGCCGGAGGGGGCTCCTCCCGCTCCTGTAGCTCCCGCTCCTCCTCCAGACAGGCGTTCTGCTGACCTTGCAGCTCCTGCGCCGCCGCGTAGTCGCCGCTGGCCACCGCCGCCTCCAGCTGGTCGCGCAGCTCGTTCAGTCGCACGCGCAGCTGCGCCTTTCGTAGCCGGCGCTCGCGCTGCTCGGCGGCCGGCTCCGCCACCGGCTGCTTCTCCGCCGGCTCCGGCTCGGGCGCGGCGCAGCTGGTCAGCGGCGCGCGGATGTCACTGATGGCCTCGACGAGGGCGCGGAGCCGCGCCGCGGCGTTCGGCACGGCGTGGGCGTACAGCCGCACCAGCGGCGGCACCAGCTGCGGCGCCAGTCGGTCAGAGCGCAGCAGGTCGTCTACCAGGCCGGCCAGCGAGCGGCGGCCGAACTCGTCCCACAACTCCAGGCCGGCAGCCAGCTGGATCAGCTGCCGCAGCACGAACCACTGCGTGTCGGGAGCCTCGCCCTCGGCGGGGGCGGCCGAGCTCAGCTGTTTGATCAGTCCGCAGAGGGCGGGAACGTCCGGAGAGATGCGCTCCAGCTGGGAGTCGGCGCCGCCACCCTCCGACCGCAGGTGCTCACACAGCACGCGCCACAGTAGCGCCCGCTCCGGGGTCAGGTCCTCGGGCGCGAACAGACGCGTCTCGGCCGGCAGGCCCAGACTGTCCACCTGGGGACGCAGAGGTCAGAGGTGACAAATTGCTTCACAACTGTGGATTACAAAAGACATGCCGAGATAAATAACACCAAGCATTTTGCTCCCAAGACCGCAGACCTAAGAACTTAAGATAAATAAACAAATCGGATCGTTAATTAACTAGCATGTCCATGCATGAAGTTGGTCAGCAGCCAAACCACTATCTGTCATTATGATCATCCGTCCACCCCCACTCCAATCCGTCGATAGAAACCAGGCACATCACCAAACTACCACCCGGCCTGACAACACCAGTGTCCCAAAATTTGTCGATTTTGGTGGAAAGCGTCACCCAGGTGTCATTAATTTTCCACTTTCACCACTAATTTTTGAGTGAATTTTCCACTCCATGGGAATTATGGAAACATACACGTTTTTTAAAGAATAGGCACAGATATTCGTTGAGTTTAGCGTCATAACATAGTTGGGATGCTTCCGTTTTTACCTAATTTTCCACTCCCACATTTTTTTCATTTTTTTTTTTGGGGGGGGGGCTCCAATTTTCCACTCCGACACCCAAGCCTGAAATGAATTTTGGGACACTGGACAACACTCACCATGTCTTTGAAGGAGGTCTCGCGGCACATGGCCTTGACGACCAGCTCAGCGACGTCGGGGCACCTCTCGACGTACAGACAGCGCAGCAGCTGTGTGGCGCTGCCGCTCAGAAGACGCAGCCAGAACTGCAGCAGGTCCTTCTGCACGGTGCGCCGGACGGCCTCGTCACGGTCCTGCAGTCCCTCCTTCAGCACCCGGCGCCGCTCCGACATCGACACGGACTTGATGTGCACCTGCGACACGCCGGGAGGCACGGGTTCAGTCCGACTCATGTTGCAGTGGTAAAGCGAATGGGCAAGAATGCAAATCAGCCCAAAGGAATGAGGGGATATTCCAACGAAGTTAGAAAGAGGTACCCACAAAAATAGCAATGCCTAACAAATAATGTGCAATCAGAAGGGCCGGAAGAATATGAGGGAGGCGTTAAATGGCACTAATGTCCCTCAAAGCTAAAAAACTGATGTTAAAGATGTCACAAAATAATTATAAAATGATAAACCCTTTACTTCAGTTGCAGACCACAGATTCTCGTCACCGCCAGTGTCACGGTAGCACCACTACCTACCTTAGTGAGGAAGGCGTACGCCTGTCTCCGGACGGGCGCACTCGAGTCCCGCACGCGCTCCAGCACGTGTGGCAGCGTGGCGACCGAGCCGCCAATGTTGAGCAGCACCGCGCGACGCACGTCGGCGCTCGGATCATTACGCAGGTGGAACACATAGGCGCGGATCACCGGACACTGCTTGTTGTGCGGCTCCTGGAGGCGACTGAGCGCGAACACGGCCTGCACGCGCACGGCAGGCACCGTGTCCTGCAGCCGCTCCAGCATGGCGTCGTAGGCGCGGTCACACAGCGCGTCGTCCAGGTAGGCGTTCTCGCCCAGGTGCAGCAGCAGCTTGTTGATGAGCTGGCAGCAGCGCAGGCGGACAGCCGAGTCGGACGCCCGGTGGTTGTTCACCAGGAACTCGAACATCCGCCGGAAGAACGGGTGTACCTCCTCGGCCTCCTCGTCCTCGGCCAGAGTCTCGTCCGACACTGGGAGAGGGGTGGGGAAGGAGCCGGTCAGCCGTCAGGGCAGGACACAGTTTGGCGCTCCGAGAGATACAAGCATCGACACCATGCAGCGTGGGATCACGATATTTGTCGCTACTGAACAGAATATGCAAGGATTGATAACCAGCCTTAGTAGAATAATACAACTTCGATATCATGCTTGATATGTGAAAATCAAGCTAGTGCCCTAGCTGGGAGATTCAGGCCAGTCGGCACACGGAGGCCAGGCGCCGGGTGGACGTCGCACTCGAGACACTGACCGGACCCAAAATAATCCAAATGGACGAATACAACCGAGGAAAAGGAATGTTTGAACTGGGAAACATTCAGCCAATCGAATGCCCTGGCCGCAACACCACGATCTCTTCTCACCTCCACCACAATTTTAGCATCAGCCCTGATATTTTATGTTTGTGCCCACCTGGTGAGAGATGCTTGGCGAACTTGGCGGCGAACTCGATGGTTCGCTCCACGGGCGGACTCTTTTCTGCCCGCATCAATGAGCGCCGCAGCAGATCTACGAACTCGTTGAAAAACGCCTCCTCTGAATCGGCGGAGTCATAGATGTTCTTCAGCGCCGAGAGCAGCTTCTGGTGGACGGAGATGCTCGCCTGGCACGCGGCGAACACGCTCTTTATCGTGTCCAGCATGGTGCCACCTGGGAGAGAGAGAGAGTCGTGCTGGTCAGGATTCAACTGTGCCCTGTGGTTAGGTGACAGACAGTCATGCAGACCGCAATCAATCTAATCAGCAGGCGTGTGCATAAATCACCGAAACGGATTCCAAATATAGAACAGATCAACACATATAATCGGTTGAAAGTGAATTCCTCAATATTTGGCTACAGATCTTGGATTCCATAAAATAATGCAATACACATTAGAAGTTGGTGTAAAATCTCACAGGATCTTGGATCCAACAGAGTTTTACACCAAAATCACCTAGTAACTAAGTTAGATTGTAAGCAACTACTTAGTTTGTAACTTGAAGATGGTTAACCCGTTCACCCGTTGACACAAACACGGACATTTGTTTTCGGAAGAGAGGTTAACATGATGCTTCTAGTCCGTCGACCCGTGAATCATTACCCCATTGCGTTAACCCATCGTCAATCGTCATTATCGGGAGATACTCGCTAACCTGTTGACTCGTCGCTAACCTGTTGACTCGTCGCTAACCTGTTGACCCGTCAAGTTATTGACTCATCAAACCACTGACCTGGTAACCAATTGCCTTTTTTGGAGATAGCTCATAAAACAGAACTCAGAAGTGGTTTTCCTCAAATCCTTAAAAATTAGGCACCTTGGGTCCCTGATAAGATGCTTGAAGCGTATTAAAGACAATACAGCTACGTCCCGTGATTTGCCGTACACAAGCGCATGCTGATGGCGCGCCCTGTTACGAGTGCGGCCGGCTGTCGCCTTCCCGGCTGCGGGTCGCCGACGCCGCCCGGACAGCCTTATGTTCCGACGCCGCCCGGACAGCCTTATGTTCCAGCGCCGCCCAGGACAGCCTTATGTTCCAGCGCCGCCCAGGACAGCCTTATGTTCCAGCGCGCCAGGGACAGCTATCTCTCCAGCGCCGCCCAGGACAGCCTTTATGTTCCAGCACGCCCAGAACGCCTTATGTTTCCAGCGCCGCCCAGGACGCCTTATGTCCAGCGCCGCCCAGGACAGCCTTATGTTCCAGCGCCGCCCAGAACAGCCTTATGTTCCAGGCCGCCCAGAAACAGCCTTATCTTCCAGCGGGCCGCCCAGAACAGCCTTATGTTCCAGCGCGCCGGACAAGCCTTATGTTCCAGCGCCGCCCAGGACAGCCTTTAAATGATTCCAGCGCCGCCCCAGAACAGCCTATGTTCCAGCGCCGCCCAGGGACAGCCTTTATGTTTCAGCGCCGCCCAGGACCAGCCTTAATGTTCCAGCGCCGCCCAGAACAGCCTTATGTTCCAGCGCCGCCCAGACAAGCCTTATCTTCCAGCGCCCGCCAGGACAGCTTATGTTCCCAGCGCCGCCCAGAACAGCCTTTAATGTTCCAGCGCCGCCCAGAACAGCCTTATCTTCCAGCCGCCCTGCCCAGGACAAGCCTTATGTTCCAGCGCCGGCCCAGAACAGCCTTTATGTTCCAGCGCCGCCCCAGAACAGCCTTATCTTCCAGCCGCCGCCCAGAACAGCCTTATGTTCCAAGCGCCGCCCGGACAGCCTTATGTTTCCAGCGCCGCCCAGGACGCCTTATGTTCCAGCGCCGCCCAGGACAGCCTCTATTGTTCCAGCGCCGCCCAGGACTCAGCCTTATGTTCAGCGCCGCCCAGGACAGCCTTATGTTCCAGCGCCGCCCAGGACAGCCTTATGTTCCAGCGCCGCCCAGGACAGCCTTATCTTCCAGCGCCGCTAGCCGGTCAGCAGAGCCGGCGGCGGCGGAAACAAAACAACCGAACGGTAACGTTACAGTAACGTCACCACAATGTCCATGCGTATGGCTCATGCTATTTTTCCGCTTAGCTCGTTTGTTATTTAGCACAGCAAGAACTTGACACTCGCCAATGCAGGGGTGATGCCACCCTGTGGTGTGGACCTGTAATGTTGCAGTGCCTATGCTGTGCTGTGGGCAGCAGTAGCCACTAGGCACTGCAATGCAGGATAATAAAACAATGATTGCAAACCACCACATTTTTATTGACAGTATGTCTATGCAAGACTACCACAAAATAGCTGACTCAATTTCCCAGTAAATTTCAAAGGTTTGTGGGAAAATAAAGTGATAAAGCAGTGTTGCGGTCATAGTGTCAGCGGAACGCGTTTGGACGTGCGGCGTGAGTTAAAAGGCTTCACCTTCGTTCAGCGACGAAGAGGACAAGGCGTAAGTGGGGAAGAGGCTTCCCATGAATATGCTAATCCTCCTGTCTGAACCACTCGAAACCGATTATTATCCACCGCCGGTTATTACTCCCCGTTTCCCCTTCCCTCCATTTTGGTGTTGACCCCTTCACCGTGGGTGCCCTTTTTACAGACTGATGCCCAACTCAGACGGAAAACAGGAAGGCCAGGCCATTGCTGTGAGTCTGATGACCATTTCCTCCTCGTCTCCCCACCCCTCCCCTCCACCCCATCCCTCCCCCCAGCTCCTCCAGGCGGTATTGCGCGATGAATGAAAGGCCGTAGCGGCGGCACAATACAGCGGTAAGTGTTTCATCAGGCAGCCACCAATCAAGCCGCCGAGTGCGCCGGGATCGCCTCCCATCGGCCTTATCAGCCCGCCTGTCAGCGTCACTCAGCCCGGCGTGGGGTGAGCGGCATCCCAGCCCGTCACAACTCACAACTCACTGTGGAGTGGTGAGCCGCCTCCCAGCCCGGTTCATACCTCCCGGCCCGGCCTATCAGTCGACCTGCCTGCCGGTCGGACAGATCTGCCGTTGGAAACAAGGCCGCCGCCGCCTTCCGAAAGTTCAGGGGGACGGAAGCATTCTGAAGTCGATTATTGCCATGCAACGACGATAGGCGTAATGTTAAAATCTGAAAAGCGTTGGGGACCCCGTCCCCCTGTGGCGGAGCCCCTGGTTAGAAAGTACGGATAGAAGAGAATCAACACAGTCCCACGGCTGTCACGTCCAACCCCGCACCTTTGCTCCCTCTGTAATCGAGTCAAGTATCTCGTCACACGCTCCCTGACTCCCCATCCAGGACCTTTACTCCCTCCACAACCCAGTTAATGCGTGGGTACACCACGGCTCGCCCGCCGCGGACCTTTGCTCCCTGGATGACGCCAGGTAGACAGCTCTGGAAGAATCACACGCTATCTCACGGGCCCATCGCCGCGCCATGGAACGCCATGGACGCACGGCGGGTAATGATCGTGTTTTGGTCGCGGGTCATTAGGCGTGCCGTCCCGCGTGCGACCGCCGGGCGCCGCGCCGCCGTCGCCACTTTCTTCATACACGGCGCGGCCACGCTGAAGGGATAACGGCGCGCGCCGGGACGCTGGGAAGCTTCAGAGCCGGCGGCGCTGCTGCGCAGAAGTCACGGAGCCGCGCGGCGCCGGAGCGCGGGATCTGGGAGCAATGATCCGGGGCTATGTCGACAATCGATGCCGCCGCCACCACCGTCGCCATCGCCGTCTCTACCGCCGACGCCATCGCCGCCGTCTCGACCACCGACGCTATCGCTGCCATCTCTACCACCGTCGCCATCGCCGCCGTCTCGACCACCGTCGCCATCGCCGCCATCGCGACCGCCGCCGCCATCGCCGCCGTCTCGACACGCGTCGCCATCGGCCGCCGTCTCGACCGCCGGCCGCCATCGCCGCCATTTGGCGACCGCCGCCGCCGCTGAGCCAAGTGCTGACGGAGGACGGATGGAAGGACCGGACACATCAGGAGAGCCGGGTCACCAGTGCGTCACCAGTCACCAGTTCTCACCAGTCACCTGAGCCTGGTCACTCCGCAGTCGGTCGCCTCGCGGTCGGACTCGTGAATATAATATCAAAATTTATCAAAAATAGAAAAAACACGAAAGCGCAAACAAAAAACAGGGCACCCGGAGACAAGAGGGAAGACAATCGAAACCTAACCCGCTCTCAGTCTTAGTACACCGAGAAAACTCATCCTCACTATCAGACAGATTTCTAATTAAAATATAAAATCTTGAAATCCTAAAATTTATCCGAACCTTTCGTTAAAAAAAGTGAAATCTTACGAATTGACCGAATTTTTTTAGAATGTACTTTACTTGACGCAGCCAGCCTCAGTCTACCGATAATGGCCAGCAGCAACTCCCACGGCATTTTTCCGATGTGTGCTGTCAGCAGCGCCAGGTCTGAATACTATTCCCAGGTCAATACGCGTAATATATGTCAATGACGCACTCTGGTCACCGTGTTACCTCGCTCAGCGCCTATTCCAGGCGGTTACTCAACAGAGGTCGGGTGCGAAGCAACGGCAATACAAGGGAAAACATTCCAACAGGTGAAGGCGACGAGGGGTACCACGATTAGGGCTCGCACCCATAGTGCGCCCCTGATTTCACCGGGATTTGGTAACCTCTTGCGAGGCCGCACTCATATGTTTATTTTATTAACGTGCCTACACAGTAATTTTATAGAAAACCCGAAACAAGAAGAACATCGTGGCGCCGTGTGTGGTGACGCGGGCAGCCGGCGCACAGAACGAGCCGTGTCGGCTAACGCGGCCGCGTCGCGCCTGCACATTTCACGAAGAGCTGTCCGCTTTGCATCGCGCTTGGCGTCCGACTGATAAGCAAGACATTCGAATTGCGCTAGCTTCGCTTCCGAAGCGGATGAAGGTCTAGAGCTCGGTTCCGTTGCGTTTCATGTAGTGCTGACGGTCGAGCTCAAGCGAAGCATAACGATTGCACTCTCTGAGAGTCCTTGATAGTTTCGAATGGTCTTCTCGTGGCATTGTGGGATCGGCCTTTGACCGAGATTACTGCGAGGCAACACCTGCGTCAGCCAGTAGTGCAGAGTACCAGTGTCGATGATTCCAGTAAGTAGCATTTAACTCCGCCGATATAGTGCACCATCCTGTCCAATGGGATACTCCTAACGTGGAGAGTCAGAATACGATTACATATTACCTTGGATCACGACTTATACGATGACTCTCAGATGACGTGGATGAAGGACTCTATACGACATATTCAGATCAGAATAGAAATCTTTGATAGATGAATTTAAATGCATTGAGTCTATAGCTCAAAAGCTGCCGTAATCGAGTGGTGAGCTTTCATCGATCCTCTTTTTCACCTCTGCTGTAACAATGAGCCTTGCTCGACCGGCGAGCGTGTACTTTGCTTGCTCGTCGGCTCAGTTCTTGGCTGACAGGACCGTTACTCCCGTGAACCAAAACGCTGTGCGAGAGCGTAAAGGTCACTGTGTTACGCTCTGATGCATTCGCTGGTAGTGGTAGGCCCCGCCGGAGACATGTGGTGTGCTTATTATATTCTGTGACTTTGACCCAGGCAACAATTGGAGAAGTGGTGTTTGAGTCCTATGAGTCATAAAATTGAGCTCCTGTCCTACGTTTCGGCTGGCAGAGTGTATCGCTAGCATAAAATCTGGAAGCTACACGAGTAGCCGAGTTACGGAGTGCTCGACTGGAGAGAACAGGCACAGGTGTTGCCACCGCCAAGAATAAGGCGAGACGTCGTCTCCCGCTCGGGCCTTGCAGGAGTGTTGTTGTAAGCCGGAATTGCCTCCGGCGTCGTTATAAGGGGTTAGATAGGTCCGGGGAAAGAAATTGTGTGAATGATGCGAAGATGACATGTATGTTGAAAGTCTGTGTATAAGGGCCAAGCGCTCGATGCTTTTGCGTATTCTGAAGTCAGTAATTATTTAATTAAGTGCCTACACTATTTCGAATGCATTTAAATAAAGCACATTGCTGCTGAAAACATGCAGTATGCGATTGCGCACTCTCAATATCATACAGATATCTTCAGGTAAGATAGCATACGAGTTACACTAAACTTTATTAAACTATATACGAATATGGCACGATATATATAGGTGTTGGTCTAAGATGTAAGGATATAAAGCGGCGCCTCGACTGGCTGACCGCTAGTAGTGCACAGGAAGAAGAGCCCTGCATGAATGAATAATCCAGCATCATAATCCATATTGAGAGATCATATGTTCCGCAATGGGAGATCCAAGAACACCACTCATGCGCACTTACAGCAGATGAGGTCCTGGACGTGTCCTACACGTACCCGATCGATATAGATGCTGTACCAGCAGAGTTCTGCAACGCCGGGTGCAATCCATATCAGAAGTGTCATCCCTGATGTGGTTCGCGTCAAGATCGGACTGTATGTGATAGTATATCTGATAACGGTGATTTACTGCGCGAAAGGTCCTTTGTATACCGTGTCATACAGATCTGTTTGTCACGTGCTATTCTAAGCTTGGTTCAGATCCGACCTCGCTCATGTGCGATGAGAAGGCCACGTTCTGTGGCTGCTCGGGCGTGGGCACGGGGTGCGATATTGCCCGGTCCTGCCGGCAGGTTGGTCTCAGCTTTCGCAGACTTCGGCCGAGGCCAGTCCGCCCGCGACAGGCGCCCTGGCTCCGAGCCGCCCACGGACAGAGTGATGCAAACCGAAGACGTGTGCGAATGTGCAGTCTCAAGTGTCAACTGCTATGCAGAAGCGCAACCCTCAGACGACCTCCGCGCGTAGTTATCGTCTATCTAGCCTACGCCGTGGCTGGCGACTAAATGACCCGACATCTCATCAGTATAATTCTTATAAGGAGACTGCTCATGGCAGACGATAATCGGAAGCACAGCACCAGGCCGCCGTTTGGGCGAGAGACGCCACTCCTATCATTGACCGATTGTCATGCCTTTTATACTCACATACTCTGTCTCTTGAGACGAGCCTAATTGCGCAAGGTAGGATAACAACTTACTATTGCTACACAGTAACAGCAGTTTGATCAACAAAGATGTTCGCAGAGAACAATAGCCCTAGGCGCATCATAGCAATCTACCGACCTGAGATGAGTAATAGCGAAAGGTCGAAATATAATCAAATTATACGACAAGTATCAAACGATCTGCGTGTGGGAAACGTATTGCTGTACCGCGAAGGGTACACATGCGGCTATATGCGATTTGCAATGTACGACGCCGCAAAGGTGTACTTATCCCGGTCCTGGAATCAGCCTCACCTGTTGCTCAAACTCGTCATAGTCACACACTCTGGTTTGTACAGTGCTATGTGCTATGTACCGACCATATTACAAAATACAATCCGGCTTGGACAAATAATGCCTAGTCACTTTTCGCCAATTTGTCATCGAACTCCAGTGCACGTGCGGAAATTCACCGCCATTAATTGACATGTGATTCCGTCACCATGATCGAGCGAGTTATCCCAAAAATTTAGTGAAGCCTATGAACCCTTGATGATGCGTGCTCACAATATATAAATAGAATTTTGTGTGTAAATACCCATAACTCGGATGATCAACCTAGAGGTTAACTAGAACAATTGTCTATTGATTGATTCTAGAACAAACGAGAGTGCTCAGCATACCTTGGTTGAGCCATCGCCACTGAAAACTTTCGGGAGTGGCGATGTCTCTTAAACCAATCTAACGTGATATGCCCTGAATGTGAGTCTCTACGGGCACCCGCTACCGTAGGATATCAATTAAGAGATTTGATAGTTCTCAAGCGTGAGAACATACCTCTCTTGTGTTCCCGAAGAAGAACAATGGCTATCCGTGATAGCTGCCGTCACTCTCTGGGCGTTCGGATCTTCGTAGACTCTGATAAGGTATCTCCACGTAACTTCCGCCCTCTGGTATCGGGCGGCAGCATCTCACAATATCGTGCAACCTGTAGAGCCGTTATACCAGCAAGAGTGGCCCAGCTGCGTGCACCGCTGGGGCGACGGCTTATAGCTGCGGTGGCTGAACCTGTCAGGGCAAGGTTCATGTGTCCCGCAGGTGAAGAGAACGTGCGAGGTTTACCTTGCTTGCTTGTTCCTGGATGTGTGGTGGTGTTGGGGCTGTTATAAGAATGCGTACGGCGTGACGACCCTTTTCATCTGTAAAGGAGTTCTCTTGCGCGACACCTGAAAGTTAACAACGAAGTGGCTGCAAAGTACTGCAAGCATCAGGTGTCTAATTGCGATGTCGCACAGGCTAGATAACTAAAGAGTCAATAATGGGATTGACACAAGTTGCTCGAACTTGATAATGTTCGAATTCCGCGTGCTAGCGCCCTAATAGCAGGCGAACGCTGATAGGCGCCATTTCAGAGACAGCGGCGGCGGCGGCGGCGGTGGTTGACTGCCCGGGCCGCCTCGGTAATTAAGAGCTCACCACCGCCGTGGCGCATGTCATCTGGCGTAGCGCGCGGCCGTGACAGGTGCGGCACCTCTGGAATCTTCCCCGCCTCCGCCGTCCGTCGGGCGTCCACATGACGTCACCACATCTGGTGGGCAGGGCCGACAGCTCAGCTGTGCGCGGCTTCTTTGGAACCCTCCCTCCGCCCGCCGTTTTCCCCCTCCCTCCGCCCGCCGTTTTCCCCTTGCCTCCCGCCGCTCGCTTCACGCTGTCCAGTCTACCTCTGTTCAGTTCAGTTCAGTTCGTTTATTTTGGTAACAAAAGAACATCAGATCAAACAAAACATTAACGGCATTGGCGCAAAAGCAATTAGCATAATCCCCTATCACGCAGAGCCGTCTAAACACAAGTAGGTAACCACAATAAACAGGCAAGAAAACGTGACCACCAACACTAATGAAACAGTTTCCACGTAAGCTCATAACAGGAACAGATCATAGATCTACCGTATGTCTACCTCTGCAGGGTGTATACCTCTGTAGGCCCTGGACACCCTGTTATTACCGTCTGCATTACTACCAATAAGTATCTAGCTGCGTGAAATATACCTCTGGTAATACAACTACTGATGTATACCTAACTGGTTATCTTTGTATACCTCTGGTATACCTCTGTATTCTCTGCCATAAATAACTCTCCTGTATACCTCCTGTAAACCTCTGTCCTAACTTCGATCGTACCTTCTCCGCAAGGTCATCCATCGCTCTTGTAGATACCCCTGCTGTCTGGACCCTCTAAGCCGTGCTTCAAGTACGTCCTGCTCTAACCTCTGTCTGACCTCTGTATTACCTATGTCCTGAGGTCTGGTCAAGTCCCTGGCCGTCTGTCGTCTCGACTCGCACAGCAGTGAAGCGGTGACAGGTGCGCTATGCGGATGCCTCCGCGTCGCCGGGGTGTAAACAGGACCCGTATCAGAATCGCTGCGGTGTGCCGTGTCGACGACCCGCTACATAATTGCCGCGTCCTCGCCACATGATTGATAGGCTTTGATCTATCGGACCGAGCGGCAATGTGGTTGACGAGACTTTGAATTTACCTCTCCAATTCGTCAGCGCCACCGCAAATGAAGCACCGGTTTGTGATGTTTTATTACACCACATGCTGCTTCCTGTTGGGATGAAGATCCTGTTAGCTGTCCGTCTGTAAGTCTGCGCCATGTTGCAACACTGCTACAGCACCTTCTCAGCGGAGGTGGGTTTGGGTGCGTGCTCGTGGGTTGGCGTGCGTGAGGAGCAGCGCCCCCAGCCCAGCAGAGGCAGGGGCGATAAATTGGTAGCCTCAACCCTCAGCCCTTCCCCTGTCAGTCGCGCTGCAGAGGCAAAACAACCACTTTTGAGCGGCGGAGCTGAGGGGCGAGGTACAAGGCCGATCACCAACGGTGCTCGAGGAGAGAGAAGGTGGAAAATATATTTTTTCTGCCTGGATTACGGCCGGTTTGGATGCATGCACACTACAACACCTATATTATTTAGGAAAAATTGTATCACCAAAAATTTGCCGGGGAAAATGCTAACATCAGTTTTATATATGTAGCTGCACTACAGACAAGGGTGACGAATACGTCGCAACCTTGTTACTTCGTAATGCTTTGCTAAGAAGCTATAAATCAACCATTCTTTACGTAAACAACAGCTGGCTGTCAAAAGCAATTATTTGATCCAAACCAATCTCTCGTATAATTAATTGGTACCTACATGGCGTACCTATTTTTATTCCTTCGCGTTTGTCAGCCTAACAAAGCATCAGACAGCTCGAATCAGCACATTCTCTGAAGTTTCTTGACATCAGCCAAGACAGTAACCATTAGCACCAAGGTTATCTGTAATTGAAATCCCCGAAGGCTGTGTCTGATAACGCTAGCGTCAGGTATTGTGTTTTTATGTACACCATCATCCCACTCACGACAACAGTTCTTGCCATGTGCCCTGAGTTACAACAAAGTCGGCTCACAAAAGAGCCGTGCTCACGACCAACTAACCACACGTGCACCGTCACAATTGACAATGACTGAGCTCTGCGGACACTCAGCTGTGCACGTCGTGCAGCGCAACCAGGGGCGTCGCCACGAACCGAGAACTGGGGGACGGGGGATCGATCACGGAAACATTCTGAAGTCGATTCTTTCCATGCAACGCCCATGTAGACGTAATGTTAAAATGATCAAACTTCAGGGGACGCAGCCGTTTGCCGTGGTTGAGGGGGATGTTTCCCCGTTTATCCCCCCGTTTCCCCGCTTTTGACGCCCATGAGCGCAACTGAGTGCAATCGAACACTGCCCCCTCCCCCCAAACAGGCGGCACCGAACCCTGGGAGGGGGCGGGTCAACTTGCGGGGGCGTTTCCGCCGGAGTCACGATCTCGGTTGACGATCCCGGCGCCGTTATGCCCCGTTCATATCGATTGGCCGGCTGCAGCCAGGTGGGGTATCGGCGCCAGTTCTGTCTCGTGGCTGGAGACCGGGCTGGGTGTCTGGTATTGATTCGGCCAGGGCGGGCCGGGGGACGGGGGCGGGGTGGGTCAGTACCGCTGTAAAGGTGACCGATATACCCCCCCCCCAGGAGACGACCCTGCATGCTAACCTGCCACCAGTAGCCTGCACTGCCGCCGCCGCCGTGTCCAGCCGCAGCTGATGCTCGCTAGGTAGCCAAGCCAATCTGCTCTTCTGGGGACAGAATGCACGGCAAAGTGTCGGGGTCTTGCGAAGATCCGGTCTGGGGCTTGTTGGTATGCGTAATGCGTATGCTGTATTGTTATGTTTATTCAAGATGCATAGAAGTAATACCCATATCAGATTTAAATGTGGAGTGAGGCTTAATGTTTCGGGGCTCGGGCTTTAAAGGGACACTGTCCACTCAAAGTAAAATTTGATATGTTAAAGAACAGCCGAATTTGATAGCACCACTGAAGTCCGTTTTATTTTAAATTCCGCCCCAGTGCGCCCAATATCGCCGTTCAAAGTTCAATTTTCTTCAGCCAATCGAGGTTGTACGAGTCCGCCACCTTACTCTTACCAAAATGATTAGGCATAAGGAGTTCATGTAAATGTAAGGTAAGTAAGTTAAAGAAGTTTTGTTTACTTTTACGAAGGGATTTTCGATTTCCAGCATTAATGAAGTTTTCCCTGACCGAGGTTTTCTTATGATTGGGTCCTTCCGGATTCCGGAGATACCAAATGGAAAGAGCTCTGTTCACGTTTCCATGGCACGACTCAAATGCGGGCAGTATGGCGGTAGATTCAAGTTAGGCAGGAACCACAATGTATACGCATCGGCGTCTATCCAATTGCAATAGCGGGTCAGCTGACGGTTGGTCAGTTCAAAGGTCGATATCCCCTTCTTGTGATTACAAGTTAAACTTGAGCAACGCTTTCCATGTACGTAGTGGTGTGTATAATCGTTAACAGTTTTTAGATTCTTAAAGAATTAAATTAATGATTGTTTTTTGTTATTATGCGCTTTTTGATAAGGAGTTAATGACAATTAAAAATAATTAGTGGTCCTTAGGTCTTGTTTAAGCCTGTTTTTGCGATATCATCCGGAAGAGGCAGTGTCCCTTTAAATACGCTTATTCAATATTAACAACCAGTAAGACGCCTTAAACGGCGAAGTACGAGCGAGCCCGAATAAAACTGCGTCAATATCTCATCCGTCCAACGGAGGTTTATTTTGTGCAAAGCATGCTTTTGAATTGTTTTCGCTATGAGTTGTTTCCGTCGCAACAAGATCCGAACTAAATCGATACTTTGAACTAAATAGGTTTTGCAGCGTTATTTTCAATTTGCATTTATAAGCTTCATGCTTGTAGGCAAAAATACATTTTGGGTGGGTATTAGATGGATTTGATTGCGCTTTACAGCACATCATTTTTATCGTTTAGCACCTTTGGTGTTTTTAACGCTCCGGCGGTGGACATGAAGGAAAATATTATTAAAGGGAGTGTAACCTACTCACATTGGTGATGTGGAGTTGGTTGACACTGTCTATAGAAAGATTTTTGTCTGAATTTAGTTCATGTAACTTCGAATTCCCCAGATTCACTTCAGTCTGCTGAGATATTCACAAGTCGCCACTCTCATTCCGACCGAACTTAATTATCGTATAATGCGCCAGAGCGCTTTCCGCTACTAGAAGATTTGCTCCTTAAAGTTACCACGTTAGCATTATTGTTAGCTCTGCCAAGAAGAAAGACAACTCGTGAGCACTGATCAAACAGCTGCCGAACAGAGGCCCTCGATAACTATATCAACAAACCCATACATTGCTCGTATAGGCTTGTTTTATATCGTCTTTCTGGTGCGCCGTTATAGGTACCATCTTTCGTTACTCTGTTTTATAGTGACGATCTTATGAGTTTTGAAACAAAACAAATGCCCAAACAGAATATAAGTAAAATTCAATAAAAGGGGCTCCGACGTGAATTTTATCGTAACCAATGATCAAACCAATAGCTTCTTATCGTAATAAAAATATATTTGACATTTCAAAAGAGTAGACACACTCCCTGTAAGTCGGCAATGTAAATATTATAGGTGGATTTTAACAGCGAAATATTACATTAAAACCTGAATTTTCACATGCATTTTAGAGACAGTACATTGGTCTACACATTGGTGTTTATTTCATCGTTTCACGTCCCATAGGTGCCGAGCAATGATCATAAGCCATAAACCATTAATTTCCATAAACCATGAATATGTCATAAACCATGAATTTCCGCTTGTATAGCCAGTAACTTTGCACGTACCACACGCCGCTCATCGACACATCGTGCATACGCCGGGCGGATCGTTTCTCTACACATCTGTGTTTGACCCGTGTCTTTGCGACTTCTGGTTGTCGAGATATAGGTCCGGTATGGCAACGATGTTTTGCAGGTAATTTCGTGGACGGAACAGGGGTGCACGTGCTCACGTGCAGTGTGACCCAAAGATTGACCTGCGCAACATTAATAGTGGTGTGGACTGTGGTCTCAAACCACACATCAAATTTCAGCTTAATCAGTCCAGCCGTTTCTCAGCTATAGCAGGATAACGTTTTCTGACACCCCTGACGCGGCACGTGTCACGTTCCATGCTGACTCCTCACATGAGACGAAACATGTCAATAACATGGTGTCATTGAATGGGAATATCAGATGGCGAAGACCGCTTGTCAATCGGATGCGGAATTCAAAAGATATAAGCTTCTGACCAGCGTTATGGTCTGGCCGGGTCTGGCCGGGCCGGGCCCGGGCCGGGCCGGGCCGGCTGAGCCGGGTCGGCCGCTGATGTGAGAAAAATCTGGTATTCAGTGAGGACTCGCTGCGAGCTTCGCGCTCGCTCGTAATTATCTCGGCGTGTGCCGTGTACTGGCTCGGGGCAGACGCCGTTGCCTAAAGGTGATTAATTCCTGGATAATTATATGCAATTTTAAAAGACGGTACATTAAATGCGATGTAGATCAAATTTAATTATTTGTTGTGTTGTAGATGACTCATCATTCATCAACTTTCAATTTTCTGCTTTCGCAAAACCGTTAAGCAATCATCTCCGTACCAATCTAGTTTTTGGTCATATTCGAGATCCTATTCATTCATCCGGCAAGGAAAAGCTGTCTCTCTACCGTACCGACCAGCTGCGTTACAATCGTCGCGCGGCCGGTCCATTGGCGGCGAAAGTGTCGCTCGCCGGGCGCGTGGCGCGTCACGGCGCAGCAGTGGCGTGGTGTGGCGCGTGTTATCGGCAGCGTCGCGCTCCTAACGTCTGACGAATCACCGAGTCGGCAGCTGTTGGTGGCGGCGAGAGAAGAGACGGTGTGTGGTAGACGCGGGCAGACGGTGCGTGGTAGACGCGGGCAGACGGTGCGTGGTAGACGCGGGCAGACGCTGCGTGGTAGACGCGGGCAGACGGTGCGTGGCAGACGCGGGCAGTGGTAGACGCGGGAAGACGGTGCGTGGTAGACGCGGGCAGACGGTGCGTAGTAGACGCGGGCAGACGGTGCGTAGTAGACGGTGCGAGTAAATGTTTTTGACTTCTGAGGGCTTGCCGTGTAAAATCACAGATGATTTCACATCGAATTCAACTTAACCCCTATTCAAATGGCTATACCTACGCTTTCTTAAGATTATTCAATATGTTTTGCATTGGCAGCTTCCGAAACTTGTATGTATAAAAGTATACCTATCACGAGTTTTAGGGGATTTCTGTTTAATTTTTCACTGAACAAATCGAGCTATTGGTAATTCCCTCGATTCTGCTTGAACATGATGATGATTTGGGCTTAAGGGCGCCTCAACTCAATGGTTATGTGGCGCCCGAACAAATTCCCGTTCTGACAGTGAGAAGGCAGATGAGCGCCTGGACGTCGTGTGTGGTCTGCAGAGGAGCCCCTGGTGGCTGCTGCAGGGTCAACAGAGGTCAGCCTGTCGGCCAACCACGCCACTCACGTGTCGCACTTCCATCGCTGCTGCTGCTTGCTGTCTGCTACCGCTGGCAGAGCTAGGAGCACGGGCTATACTAGCGCACAGCTCAGACGCCACTGTGTGTGTGTGTCTGTCGGAGTCAAGACGCCAACTGTGTGTGTCTGTCGGAGTCAGAGTCGGCAGGCAGAGGACGGGTCTAGCAAATGTTAAGGGCACGGTTAAGATGAGAAGCAGGCAAGGAGACAAATGTTATGATACGCGAAAAAGGGCTGGTCAAGGTCATGGAGGTGCAAAACTGTTACAAGTGGTAAGAAGCGACCCAAGACAAAGTGTATGAAATGAAACGGAATATAGAATGTACCAGAGCGATAGCTGACTTAATATATAGCTGCAGCTGAACAGCTGCGGTTGTTAAAAAGCCAGGGCTTATCTCACTATCTTAGCCACTTGCACTGGTACGGGGCAAGGAAGCACTGTTGTATCCAGCTCTCCAGAGGTGGTATTTGTTCAGCTAGTTGTTTGTTCAGTTGTTCTGCTCTGAATTCACCTCTGACAGATGAGACGCGGGCTATTCGGATGCAAACCAGCGCAGCCGCAGCTCCCTTTGTGCTGCTGCTCCAGTCGACCTGCGCCCGTCGAGCTCGAATTTAAATGCACCGTTCACGGCGGTAATCAATAGCGGTATCTCTGGCCGGCCTGGCAGGAGCTGGGAGGCTGGGAGCGACGTCCGGGATCAGACCTCCAGCTGCCGCCCCCGCTGCCGCCCCCGCCCCGGCTCCTCCGTAGAGCTGGGATGACGTACGACCCAGCGCGGCCCTGTAGCCGCCCAGCAGGGTTCGGTCTCCAGCCGTTCCTGAAGCGAAGATCACGCACCTTTCCCAGACTCCGTCCAAACATCTCTCCCGGCCGGCCTGCTGCGATCAGATACGCTCGTTCGATGAACAGCGCTCGATCTGAATGAATTAGCATAGTTCCAATAGTGTTCAGGACGGGGCGCAGCGGATAAGGTGCGCCTCCGATCTCTTGAGAGGGAGCTTTACTTCGGAGCGAGTAAACAGGCGTTGTGACGCGCAAGCGGGCCGGCGGGCGGCGGGGGTGTTATCGGGCGAGTGTCCGGCGGGTGTCGGGCGGGAAGCGTCGGGACGTCGCCCCCGAACAGCCCAGAACCTCCTGGACAGCCCGGGACGAGTTCGGTTCCCGGGACACCCCCGGGCTGCCCGGGACTGCCCAGGGCGGTCCGGACGGTCCGGACGAGACGGCAGAATGGATTGTATCTCTCGGCTGCACAGAGCAATTAGCGTCGTCTGACACGAGTCGGCCCCGCGGGCAAAGCGTTGCCGGCACGCGCCGGCCCGGGAGCGGTGCATTGAGTCGGGCGGGCGGGGGGGGGAGGGACTGCTGGGCGCCGCTGCCTGCTAGACACATGGGGGGGGGAGAAGATATGAGAACAAACACGAGCGTTAGTCATGCTGGGAAGCAGTCATATGGTGATATACAGTGGTGGGCACAGCTAACCGAAAAGTTAGCTTCGCTAACCGCTAATCCGCTAACTAAAAAAATAACTTCGCTAACGTTAAGCCACTCACAAAATTAGCGGAAGCTAACGCTAACCGCTAATCGCTAACTTTTAACATGTTAATTTTGCTTCGTTTTTCTTTGTGCTCTAAAACCCTTAAAAAACTCAGAGCTAAAATTGTAAAGTTGTAGTTCAGACATATAGCTTTCCAAAAGCTATAGCATGCCAAGATCAAATGATGATCAATGTGTACACAAATAATTAATTAGATGAACAAACTTATCATTTTTTTTTATTCAAATAATTTAGACAGAGGCGAAAGGGTACTCCGTCCCTGTCATTCCCTCTTCCTTTCCCCTCCCCTTCCAACTGTTACACCTGAGAATGGCTTATTTAAGGCCAACAATTGTTTTTTTAGCGGACTTTAAGTTAGAGGACCTAAATTTAGCGGAAGCTTTTTGTTCTGCTAATGGTTTCCAAAATTAGCGGAAACACTAATCTGCTAAACGGAAAGCTAGTTCCGCTAATTAGCGGTTAGCGGATTAGCGGAACCGTGCCCACCACTGCTGGTGATATGCTATCTTCGTGTTTAGTTAGTAATGCGCGCACAGCCAAAGTTGCTACCTTCCCACGACACATTTGTCAGCTAATCAAGCCAAGTTCACTAAACCAGTGCATTACGATGATTAAAACATAACTGACAGTGAATATCCGCTTTGAGACATTTAGGAGCTCCCTTCCCGGAAAACAGCTGAAATCACACGTCCATCCGCCTTGTATGTATAATGTACTCTGTTCCAGGCACTGCCCAATCCACTCCGTAGGCATGTCGCAAGCCACTTCGCAGCACTCTAAGCTGGCGCGGTCAAACACATTGCGAGTGGCTCTTCAGTTACTGAACCGTATGTAACCAGATATAAACCGAGTGTAATCAGATAGCGTGTCTGCAGGCGCAGCGGCAGACGTGTCACGTCCTCTACATATAGGCACAGTGGAGAGGGGCGGGGCGGTATATAGGTGGAGAGGGGCGGGAAAGCCCGACACGTATTATGCACCGTGCACCGTGCAGGGATGTATTCCAAGGATGCAATAAATACAAAAACATACAATGGTCATATCTCACACCTTAACTCATTCCATTTATCACTAACCAATAATTGACCATTTTGCTCTCACTTGACTGATTCGCTCTCACAAAGTAGTTGTAAAGTATAATTTAATGCTGTTATTCCGGTGTAGGTGCTTGGTGTCGCCAAAACATGTCCTTTGCCGAGGTATGCGTATGATTATTGCCTAGGAACAAGTCTCTTGAGAGTCTGAGACTGTTATTTGCGTTGAAAATCTGTCGAGCTCAATTGGCGCCGACGAATTATCGTGTTATTTGTTGGGCTATTAACACAACGCTGTTATCATGTTTGTTTGTTAGCATGTCTATAAGATAAGACGGGCTACACGTTCATGCTTGGCTCAATCAGTTCCACGCGAGGACACGCCATTCTCGACCTAGCTGTACCTACTTGTGGCGGTGACATTGACACGACTGTGAGTGAAGGCACGTTCGAATCTGACCATCGCGAAACTGGTCCTCGCTGTCATGCACGCTTACCTATTTTACCAAAGGTGACTCTAGAACTATTGGTTTTAACTACGGCAGTCTGTACTGCAGACTTTAATTAACGAATTTCGTGCCGCTCTTGCCTCTTAGTGTTTGCCCTGGTATTTACTCAGCTGTTTACCCTGCAGTGCTCTAAGATGACCTACCCACCGGTGTGACCTAGAATGACCCGATGTGCCTTTACTCAACAGTCTACTGTGCTAATATCGCGCAGTTCAATTTTAGCATGTTAGGCACACCGTTGACCGTACTATCGGGGCGAACAGAACACACTTGGGTGGCGTCCCCGTGCACTGACGGCAAATCGGACACTGCTGAGACAATGCCGGCGCATGACACGAGCTGGTTGTCCTCTCCTACTCGACATACATCTGCATATGTGTGCAATATACTGTGTACTTTCCCCTCCACTGCCGGTGCAGGTGACCGGCGCGGCGACGGTACGAGCGCTGGCACTCTGCTTTGTTTCCAGTCACGTCCGCTGAGTGACAACCGATGTGTCTTCCAGACACGCACCGCTGCATCGCCGGACTAATGATGAGCCTTCAGTGACGCAGTTAGTTGCAGTTAGTTGCAAAGGATGAGCACAGCTGTTTCATGCCTTAAGTAGTGACAGCATGAGGCGCTCTTTAAAGTCACTCCCAATGCTTCCGGCACGCCAGTACCTATGTCATCGTTTTGAGACCGGCAGGGCGGACACATAAAATACTTCGCGACGCCCACGGGATGCAGACTTTTCAGGATGGCGAAATATTCGGCTATGAAAACGTCTTTTACAGCGCAATTTCGACATAGTTTCTGAAGTCGTGGCCCATAATCTTCAATTGACAAAACGGCGGAGGATAAAATGTCGTCCCCATTTAAACGAATAGATGAAACCGGGGCTGGGTTGCAGCCCGTTGAACACAAACACCAAGACAGTCCATAGAACCTGACCACCTCTAGTCAGCTTTGGAAGGCATTAACCACTTGCATGTCATAAATACCCTATGTCTCTCCTTATTACAGCCGTTGCGAAGATTCATGACCGTTAACTAGTGAATAATTGCCCAATAATTAAACGTTTCCGCTCCCCCGCATGTTGCGCTACTGACAAGCAAACCACATAAAATCATCGCCGCGATTAAAACGGAGAGTTCTCCGTCCGACGGCGACATGACCGCCGCCCAGCAGACAACGGCTTATCGTGAGACAACGTGCCACACGTGAGACACCCTTCAGCTGGCCCGGAGCTGCACTGCCTCCCAGGCAGTGAGATAGCGACACCCCCTCCCCCTCCCCGGGGGCTCAGACCTGACCGAAACTGCCCGCCTAGAGGCAGTCCGATGCGACGGTGATGGTCCGTTTCTGTCCGGCTTTACGAGAACCGNTTATCGGTTTACGTCGGAGCTGCAGGTCTGGCAGTTTGTCGCGCCGTGCGTCCGATTCGCCCGTGTATGTATAGCTCGCTGAATGTTGTATGGTGTTTGATGTGTTATTTCAGTTGTATGCACGCACGATGCGACGGTCAGTTACAATACAGCCATTCGGTTCCTTGAAGCACCACGTATTGTGTTTTGCCACTTGTGTGTAAATTTGTTCACGAGGATTACCGCTCCGGGGGCACTTCGAACTTCCTTATTTCACTTTTGGGGGCAAGTTTACGGCTTTCGAATGATTGTATTCGTTGCAACTCAATAGGTAAAGTTAGTGTTAGCATCTAAGTAGAATCAGATGTCCCATATATCTTTTTACCACTCACTAAACGCATTTAACATTGAATCATTAGTATATAACTTCTATTTAACAGTGTGGCGATCAGTGGATTGACTCGCTTCTGAACTATTAACCTTTATGTTGGCTCTAATGCATTTTGCATTAACCAGTCCGTTCGTCTTGCCAGAGGTGTCCCAGGCCGGGTCCCCACCGGACAGCTGCACCCGCGCTCAGAAACCAATAGCCTTCACACACAGCCGACACAGCCTGTGACTGATGGTGCATGTGTTACTGATGGTGCCTGGTGAGCGGCGCGGTATCGGCGGCGCCGGCGGCCTCTCGGGGGTCAGTCTACCGCGGGAGGTGCGCCTGGCAGCCCTGTTCAGCAGCGCGGTATCAGGCGGCCTCTCGGGGGTCAGTCTACTGCAGGAGGTGCGCCTGCAAGCCCTGTTCAGCAGCGACGTATCGGCGGCCTCCCGGGGGTCAGTCTGCTGCGGGAGGTGCGCCTGGCAGCCCTGTTCAGCAGCGCGGTATCGGCGGCGCCGGCGGCCTCTCGGGGGTCAGTCTACTGCGGGAGGTGCGCCTGGCAGCCCTGTTCAGCAGCGCGGTATCGGCGGCGCCGGCGGCCTCTCGGGGGTCAGTCTACCGCGGGAGGTCGCCTGGCAGCCCTGTTCAGCACGCGGTATCGGCGGCCTCTCGGGGTCATCACTGAGGAGGTGCGCCTGGCAGCCCTGTTTCAGCAGCAGCGGTATCGGCGGCGCCGGCGGCCCTCTCGGGGGTTCATCTACTGCTGGAGGTGCGCTGGCAGCCCTGTTCAGAGCGCGGTATCCGGCGGCGCCGGCGGCCTCTCGGGTCAGTCCTACTGTGGGAGGTGCGCCTGGCAGCCCTGTTCAGCAGCGGCCGGATCGGCGGCCTCTCGGGGTCAGGCTACTGCGGGAGGTGCGCCTTGCAGCTGTCAGGTGGCCGCTTTGGACCCCGGGACCGGTCGGCACAGGATGGCCTTTATTGGGCCGATCGCGGGGCCGGGGCCGGAGACGGCAGGTGAACGGCTCGTAACGCCGGCTCTGATGAAGACAGCTGCAGTACAGGCCCAGACCTGACCTTTGTCAAAGTTGGGCGCTGTGCCAACGTCAGCTCAGTTAAAGAAGGGTTTTGTTGAGCGATGAGCGATGTGTTATGTCCTTTGCTAACATAATGATCTAAACATAGCAGGACAGACCTACTATTTTGTTGCAATCATATAACGTCGTTCCTGTTTTTATGTATGTATTTATTTCATGTGATCGCCAATAGAGCTACGCTCCACTGACAGGCGAAATCGTGAAGATAAGATAAAACAATAAATACACTGCGCTGCACACACCACATAATCACACAGCCTTAACTCTAGTCACAGACTACAGGGTTAAAACGTGCTTAATCACCTGAAACTCGAGCAGGACCTGAGAGCCCACTTTCCCCGCAGGATGTTCCTCAAGAAGTGCAGGTCGTGCTGCTCTCTGCGTGATATAATAAATTAATTTTGAAATAGAGCAGAAGGCCACCATGAGAGGAATAATTAGCTTGTCCGGAGGATGTATGAGTGAGTAGCCAAATAAGGTAGCCAAGTAAGGAACTTGTATTGGACTCGATCGACCCGCACCGTGTGGGAGTTGGCCGCCCCCGCCCAGACCACGCTACAGTATTCTAAAATCGAACGCACGATCAGAAGCTACACAGTAGTCAGTACACATGTCACCATCACCGTACAGTGTAGTGCAAATGTTCTGTCCACTTCATCGACACCACCCGATGTCGAAGCGCCCTTCGAATCAATCCTTCGTGAAAATGGCTAGTAGCAGTCCTTTCAGTGCACTGTTCGAATAAATCCTCCATTCCTCTGGTACGATGTTTTGTTTTACCTTTACCACCAGACCATTGTTTTACCTTTACAAGGTCATAAGTTAGTAGCCGTTGAAGATATTGACTTGAAACTCGCTACACATATTCACAACACTAGTTTCTACCATATATATTCCATTTTCTTTGAATGATCACAAACTTCGAGGAAAATAAATGAGATAAAAAAGTTTGCTCAGAGTTTTTTAAAATTCCATGATTCAATTAAGTAAAATCTAAAAGCCGTTTGCACGATGGATTATTTTGTGCGAAATTTTTAAAACATTTTAAAATGTTTTGTTAGTAGCCGTTTCCACGATGGACTAATTTGCGTAAAAATGTTTAAACCTCGCACTACGGGACCGTAGGGCGAGGGTTAAAGCATTTCTCGCCAATTAGTCCGTCGTGAAAACGGTTACTGCTTTAACATTGTAAAACATTTTAAAATGTTTTAAAACATTTTGCGCAAAATAATTCATTGTGAAAACGGCACTAACCACAGTTTAGACAGCAGGGCCTCGGTTTAGGGGGGGGGGTGGGGGAGATTTTTTCCGGCAAAAAAGGTACACCATTTTTTTCTTCTCACGGATTTGAGGCTTTTCAACCTTATTTGGCATTATATAATTAAAATGCGATACAAAGCGGAAAAAGGAAAAAAAACGGGGGGGGGGAAATCGGGGGAAAAAATTTGTTTTCGTTTTTTTTGGGTAAAAAATCGGGGAAAAAATCACTTAAAAACACACAGAACAACCATTTCGCGTAGCAATACACGAAAGGTAATTCCATAATAACGTTTATCTCCATACCAACATCGCAAGGGCGTCACTGATAATTAATTGAGGTGGTCGGCTGAAATGACGACAAAACGTTATATCCGTTTTTGTCTGCCGTGCATGCTTTGCAACATTTTTAATGTGTAATTTCCATGTTTATAATACGCATTTGGATGATGTTAGGTACTTTAGGGTGTTTTTAGGGGGCAGATGTCCGCGTCAATAAAATATCGTCGCGTCGCTTTTTCGGAACTCGGCAGGCCATGTTAACTTGTAGCCAAATTCGGAAAATTAACGCCTCGCCTCAGGAGGGCCCTGACAGGCCTCCCCCTGATGTTTTTTTTTTCTTTCTGAAATCCACTTTTTACTCATGCGGCGCATCTTTGCTGAGATTTCTACTAACTGAGGTTGACAAACAATTATTATCGTATGCTGGCAAAAATTTCAACGTGAAGTTTGGTTCAGTCATTTGGGAGAAAATGACATTTTAGTGACGATTCATATTGGTGGAAGACGGTAACTATATTGTAAAAATCGTAGAAAATAGTTTTGGCAAGCAAATTAACTAACAGAAAAGCGACATAAGATCGAAAATACAAATTTTAATTAGGAAAGGCCAAATCGATTACGAAAACTTGGGGTTTCTTACCCCTAAAAACTTAAAAAATGGGAGAAATCCACTAAATAATTAAAATTGTCAAAGATTTTGCACAAACCAAAAAGATAAGTGAGGGAACTAAAATATAGGAAATACCCCAAACCAAAATTTAAAAGCAATGACTTGGCAATGACTATTTTTGATTGAGTGATAGCTCCCAGTGTAAGAAAACTCATGACGTAAATTTTTTATTCACTTTTGTTACTTATTTTGACACAGATGCAACAAATAAAATACAAATTTTCTGTATTTCTGAGGCAAAACTGGTCTAGGGCCAAGCTTTTTATTTACATTTATTAATTCTCAATTTGGATGTTTTTTGACCGGAGGAAAACGCTATTCTTGACGTGAATGCGAGTCGAGGTCGCATTCGTTGAATCTGGAAGTTCACGCAATGACCCTGAAACCTAAAAAAGGATACCGTTAGATTCCTCAGCAATGACAGGCAACATGCTGGTTCTTACTGCGTTGCGCTCTATAATGATGCTTGTTTTGGAAGTTAACAGGAAAATCCTGTCAGCACCTTCCAACCCAACCCACAACCCGTAAGGCGAAAGGTGGAAAAACGGTAGAGGTGAGGGTTAATATTGTATGAAGTGGCCCTGGACCAAGAAATTACCGTCAAGAAGAGCCTCTGCCATACACTTTAATGAAATTAATTTTTTCCATTTTCCTAATTTGTGTAAGCAATTGCGAAACTTGTGTGATGCCGCCAAGCGGCGCAAAATTTTCCCACTTTTTGCATTGTGAATAGCTGGATTTTGACTGCTTCAAAACTATTTTAACGATAAATTGTTATCTTTCCTCGCGTATCAGACTCACCATGTTAATACCAAATAGTACCAAAACAGTCTGTATTGCATAATGTGGGTATTCACTGATATCCTTTTGGGGGGGGGGGGCAAAAGGTTTGCCCCACCCTTTTTCGCTTGGGGGGCATGGCCGGATATGCCCCCAGGATCCGTCCCTGCGCTTGAAAGTTTATATTGTATAAAGGGAGTAGTATCTGTGGTCAGTAATCACCGCCAGGGAGAGCTCTGCCAGACACTAAATGTAATTCGCTTTCCTATTTCAAATTTGTAATAGGCAATTGCTAAACTTGTGTCATGGCGCGAAAGCGGCGCGAAAATTTTCTAGTTTTTTGACTGTGAAAAGCTGGATTTTTACTGCTGCAAAGGAAATTTAACGATAACTTTTTCATTTGTCCGACCGTTGGGGGGAGGGCAAATCATAAGTCTCAGGCCCTTTGGGGGGCATGGCCCCGTGGCGCCCTGATCCGCACCCCTGTTAGACAGTACTGCTCAATAGCTGTTATGCTATCTTTGAAAGAGTAGTTATCCTTTAAAATGTATTTTCTATAGTTGTTTAATATATGGTCTGATTAGGCTCGAAATTTTTCGGAAGTGACGTCACTATGACGTCATTTTCTCGTGACGTACTATACAAAAACAAACAACATTTTGCGGACACGTATACAAATGATGCCCGGAAACTGGAAAGGTAATGAAAGTTTGGCGCCGATAGCTGCATTCGTTCCTGAGATATTCAAAATATTCCTCACGAGGGAGGGGGGGGGGGGCTAAAAAAGACCCCCACCTCAAGTGACTCGGAAGTTAAAACCGTCGTTGAGCTTTGACGAATATGATAAATACTTGCATATGTAATGGCACGTCTGCTGCCCACAAGCTCAGCCCGGCTCGCGGAGTGGGGAGCCGCCGCAGCTGCCGGAAAGCCGCCTCCTTCAGCTGGAGAGCCGACCGCACCACGCCATCGAACCACGGGGCAAAAAAACAGATGAGGGAGTGCTTAGCTCCACAGAATACTGCTGACATGGCGCAGTACTACAGATGGAACCAATATCTGCCATGGTGTACCGTGTAACATCTGATGGTGGTTTGGACAACATTGACATAAACACTGTCCCAGTCCCTCAAAAGCTGTAAACATTCTGCTAAACCGCTGCATAGTTCAAAGCTTACTGGTTTTAGTCTTATTGTCCCCCTGAAATAACTGGATAATTTGTGTTTATTCAGATGCAATATTTCGGGAAGCCACATCATGAGTATGCACATCTACAGCCAAAAGGATGCCCGCGAAGTCAGATATAAAGTTATCTGCCCATGTAGCTGATGCGGACTTGGTGATAGGGAACCCATCTGGATTTCAGACCGCGTATTAAACCCGTGTTGGCGATAATTGTAATGAGATGGCCGAAAACGATCAAATTTCGCTCAGTCTATTTCTAGCTCAGGCGCCAATTCTGTCTGTAATAGTCTTTTAACAAAAAAATCAAAAACTATGGTACTTGTCATTGACTCGTAACGATAAGATTCTGCTCGTAAACCAATTCCCAGTGATCCCACAGTAGAGCTACCGTGACGTAGATGTGATGTTACCCTCAGCAGTACAAACTATCGAAGGATGATGACATAAACAGCACGTGTTTTGGTACAACCTACGTCACCGATAACCTCTGTGGGAATGGGCTACCGAACAGATCGTAACGTTACGAGTCAATGGTAAGTACCATTTTTTTACAAACTATAAATGGACAGAAATCGGCGCCTGGACTGAAATAGACAATGCAAAAATTTAATTCGGATTCAGCCATTTCTTAACAAGTTATTACCAAAAAAGGGGTCTCACGGGGTCTGAAATCCATACCGGGCGAAGTCAGAAACCTTTTTTTAGTAGGTTTCTGACCTCACCTGGCGTGGCAGATCGGGTTCGAGTCGCTTCGGCGCTCGCTATACTTGCCTCCGACTAAGTTGGCCTGACGGTGGCAGTGGTCGCTTTCAGGCCAGGTGACTCTAGGGTGGCGGACCGCGTCTCTGGTATGTCTGGCTACGTGACAAATAATAAACTTCAATTCTGAATTCTGCCGGCTGTCAGAAAGTGCCCAATCGGATGTATTGTATTGGCATTGTATTAAACATTCCTGAGCTATCCACGATTAAAACGAGGCTAACATGCGTCAGCGCAAGCAAGTAGGGTAAACAGGGTAGAGAATCAAGCACCGCATCAAGCACACAAATGTAACAATCATTCAAGCACACCCATACACCACGCTCGTCGGACAGTTGCCCTATCAGTCGCGCGCTGCCACCACCAGATGGCGGTTCAGCGCACGTCCGAAAGACTGTGCGAACCGGTCCGTCACAGCAGTCGGAACTCGGGAGGGCGTTTTAAAGATCTGCGGCGCGGTACGCGAACTGCCGCTGGCCACACGCAGTTCTGCAGCGGGGCGTGCGGATCATGCCATCCTGGCGTGTTTGCCGGTCGCGCATATCTCTGCTCCTATGGAATAGGCTCGCCAGGATCTCCGGCTCCCCGCGCCGCAAAACCTTGTGAACAAGCATCAGAGTATGGTACCGCACCAGGTCGGGAGCAGACAACCACCCCAGCCCTCTCTGCACGTCAGATATATGATCATACTTTTTCGCCCTGAGATGATTCTGGCGGAGAAGTTCAAAATGTTTTGGATCCTGTACAATTTTTTGGCATGTCCCGTTCCCGTAAACAGTTAAACAATACCTGACGTGCGAGAGAACCAGGGCGGACACAAGTTCTGACAACGTTGTCTCGGGTAGGTAGTGTCTCAGGTGAGCAAGGCCAGTCAGCATCCCGAAGCAGCGGCGGGTAACCAGATAAATGTGCTGGTCCCAGGAGAGGTAGGAGTCGAAAACTACACCGAGATTCCTGACTTCAGTGCAGGGCTGAAGACGAACCGCCTGGGACAGTTACTGACCTTCGTGAGAGGAAAAGTAACCGCAAATTGGCGCGGACTTCGAAGACGAAAAGCTGAGTTTGTTAGCATTACTTAAGGAGAGTTTCACGAAACGTGGATGCCAGGAGAAGTCTCCATGCGGACTGATTAAAGTCGAAGAGCTGTCTTTTGCCGCTGATAGCACTGGGTCGTCAGCATTACATTATATACAACTCGAGTCGGCTGTAAAAGCTCAAGATCGCGGAGAATAGGACAATAGAGAAGAGGGTCCGAAGAGGAGCCCTGGGAAAACTCCATGTGTTTGGAAGGACCTAGCAAGAGGCTTTTTGCCTGCCTTGTCAGTGAAGCTACGGTTGGAGTATGACCGATAGAGTAAGAAGCGAACACGAGGGTGTCGATACCCGTACTGCCAAAGTGGGAAAGAAGGATTGAGTGGTCACTGTCAGTGATATCAAAACATTTAGACAAATAAATGAAACAAAGCAGTGAGATCTCACCCATGTGACCGATACCAGCGCAGTTTTCGTAGAATGTCGGGGACGAAAGCCGTGTTGGGTCGGAGAAAAGAGATGGTTTCTAGATAGGTAATAGTAATTTTGACGTTGAACAGCACGTTCTACTATTTTGCCAGGGGCTCCGCCACGTATTTGACATTGGTGGGGACGGGGGACGGGATCGGAAGAAGCCGAATGGTCGCTGCCAGCCAATATTGTTTACTGACTGACACTGATGTGGTGGACACTGATCATCGTTTTTTGGGGAAACTTTTTTTGGCCAAAAGATAGTGAAGTATTTGAAGTATTTCCCTCGTATTTCGACCAGTCACCTTACTTTGGTATTTGAGTTTTTTTTTCGAAAAAAACGGGACACTAAGTTACTACGGACATATGCTACGGAAAACATACATATAAGCAGTAATCATGGGCGTCGTCGACGGGGGGGGGGGACGGGGGACGCGTCCCCCTAGTTAAAACAAATCGGAGGGGGACGTTCCCCCCAAGATAAGTTGAATACAGTTTTATCTGAATTCGTACCAAAGGAAATTGAACCTAATTTTATTTTCCCTGTCAAAAATGAGAGTCACTTTAACCCTATCAGGGGGCGTAGTCAGCATTTTTAGACAGGTGCATCCGTCGGGGGGAAGCCATCACAGGGCCCAGTTCCTCATAACTATCCGACGTATGCGATACTTCATACATCAAATTCAAAATTCCTTCTTGTAATTGGTATGTACAGTTGGTCTATTATGTATCTTCATTCTTCCCCTTTTTAGTTTATAAAACTCATCCATTTTCATTTATGTGTACATGAAGGACTGATACAGGGAATTATGTGGTACCCGATGCTCCCTTAAATCAGTCATTCATGTACACAGAAATGAAATTAGATAATTTTTAGGAACGAAAAAAGGGAATATACATAATAGACCGAACTGTACATACTTTTTATAATTCAAACCATTTCCAGTCTTCAGCCAGGCCTGAGAGAGCCCATTCCAGGCCTGAGAAAGCCCTTGAAAGGGATCGTCCTCCTTCCCATAGGGCTCTCTGATAGACTAGGAGGGTCCTTGTATTGTGTGAAAGGGCTTTGGATCACCTCAACGGCTTAATCAGGATTTGGCCAAGGACTTATTCTATAATCACTATAGGGCCCTGGAGCTGAGAGCCAGTCCCAAACGGAGATGAAGGAGGATGAGGGATGTCGTCGCCAATGATGGGGGAGGGAGGGAGGGCAGCAGGACTCGGCCCCCCATCGTAAAAAAATGTAGGGCTGCCCCGTTAGAACTGGCGTATCTAGGTATTTAGGCTTAAGAATCTATATTATTGCCAAATATTGTCATTGCCTCAAAACATCCGGGCAAAAGTTTTGGGACGACCAAATTTGATACATTCGAGGTTACAGGCTAATTATATTTGTAGACAGAAAAGAGCAAGAATGGCGGACCCAACTAGATTTCATTAAATTTTGGTGTCCAAAGAGTCAGTGTAGATTAACATCGATAATCTGTTCACCCTAATATGATAGTTTGTTGTCTAGACGCCAATAGAGTTCACCACCGACAGATTCGAGATTTGCGGACCCCATACATTGCCTTGAAAATCGTTGTTCAGATAGAACATGGCGAAACCAACATGGTGAAATCTGACTCACCCTATCTATGATAGTTGTGCGTTTAGCCGCTAATATAGTCCGCTAGCGACAGATTCAAGATTTGGCAGACCCCTTATATTTCCATAAAATCGGTATCCAGATAAGGCGTAGATTAACAT
>VOPJ01000914.1:0-10838 GCA_014673585.1 Semibalanus balanoides
TGTTATGGTTCCTCAATCATCAGTTCAGTCTGCGTTTATTCGCGTGCAATATTTTTACTTTCATTTCCATGGTAGGTGCATGGCCCAAGCGCTATCAGGAGAATATAGTCTTCGAAAGTTATATATACCAGCCCCACTGGTCTGCTCCGTTTAGTGAAGCCCTGGTGGCGGCTGTGTCAATGTCCCATAGACATATCAGTCACACAGTCATTTGACATGTCAGTCATGTACTGCCAGACGAGGTAGTCACTATGACAGGAGAAAGCGAGGCACGACATGGCGTTTATCACTGAAGGCTATACGTGCTCACTCGATGAAACGAGAAGGGATGCATCGCAACATTTTTTGATCGTATCTGAATTGATCATGAGCGGAAACGTGATGTGTTGAATCTAAAGCTGACTAGCGTTGACATTTTCGAGAAAAAAATGAACTTACCAATCTAATTTATATGAAGGTGAACTGGTGAGTGAAAATCATGACAAAGGTGAACGAAGAACTAAAGCCTAAACCGAAGTAAACGAAAACGGAAAAAATGAGCTTAGAGAGTGAAAACCTTCAAACACTGTGAAATAAAGCATCAACCACAGATCTTACCTACTACAGATATTAAAATTACATACATGTGGTTTCCTTGATTCTTCTGCTGCTAATAAAATGCTCCTTGTGTCCACCGGCACTGCGGTTAGCTGCATTTAACAGCCCCGACTCTTACCGACCAGCCTGCCGTGAAGGTCGAAACTCCGGCTGAATAGCCCGCGGGGACGACCTTGTTGCGACACGCTGTGTGAGCCGATCGATTTGGCTGAGAACTGTGTCGGCCAGCTGGGAGCGCTGAGGGATAATTTCTGAGCGCTGCCACCACTGTCTCGGTGCCGTCACTCTCAGCATGCGAGGATCCAGAATGCGTGGGCTGGGCTAGTTTGGAGAGGGGGGATTCCCAAAAATCGCACACAGTTCTGAAAAGTTATCGGATTTCATTTGCTTATGAATCGATAACTGTTTAAAACAAACTGTCTTTAGTAAAAGCTGCTTAGATTAGCTATTATCTCAGGAAATGTGTCAAAGTTGCACCGATTTCAGGTGGTTTGGGAGGCATGGCCCAGTTCCCCTCCCCCTGGATCTGCCCATGGCCCACGCCTCCAGTTACTGTTGGCTCGAGAATGGCCATACTGGTTTGGTTTGTGACCAAAATGGTGGTTTCGGTGTGTAAAACTCCCTAGTGTCTGCACTCTGAATATAACCCTTGTTGTTAATTATAAACGCAGTTAAGACGAATTTCCTCTGGAAAAACTGCTTATATTTTCAAGCAGGAAATAATTCATTTCACGCCAGCTTTCAGTTGATTTGCAAAGGACATTTCCGTCTATGATCCTCCCGAGATCAGACCGTTTGCTCAGACGAAACCTCAGGCTACTGAGATTGCGCAGCACGTGCAGAGGGGAAGGGTTGCACAATACCTGGCACTCTGGCCTTCGGGTGAGGCTGAGACAAGGGGAGAGCTTTGCTGTCGCGCCGGCATGCGCGTGCCATTCCGCTTTCCCTTGTGCCCGTTTAGTATGGACGGAATGGCTTGCAAATTCACGAAAGCAGAGGCACAGAAGAACACAAATATTTGCATATTTATTGCTGAACAGACATACTAAACATAAGCAATCATTCCGAAAACGCAGATTCGAACATGTCATTTCACACCCTTATTATTCATATTTTGACACTGCATTTCCTCTCTGGCTTGCATCACAGCTTCGCTACACTCTCCCTGATCTCAGAAAAGACCCCCGTTGCGATCGCGCTCTTAATGTCCGCGCAACTGCACGCGGCATTGCGATCCAGTTTTGTCCGAATTTGCGTTTAAAGCCTTGACGTGGCTAGTTATACCCGTGTACCAGAGTGCGCGGATGTGATACTCCGCGGGGTAATCCACCAAGTTTGGAAACCGCCGCCGCCGCGCCGCCGGCCGCCGCCGGGCTTCGGGCCGGTGGCAATTGAAGTGCACCAGTTTTATACCTATGCTGATGGTGAGATGAGCGCCACGAAGTAATATAGGCTCGTACGGGCCAAGAAGAAGAGTAAGGCCTTGGCGCCGTGCCGTGACGGTCTGGGTTCAGAGTCGGGTCAGGGTGCAGTCCGTTGATGTCAGTGACGATATGTATTACTTTTATTCATTTGTTTCATAGTTTACAACGGAATCAGTTAGCCGAAAGGCTGAAGAAACGTGAGAAAAGATGAAGACATATAGCCTGGGAGTCGGCCGACCGCGTTCAGCAGAGCAGAGAACAGCATATTTTCTCTTCAATTAGCTTCTTGTTGAAAAGATTGCTGCCGTCATATATGAGTGGTAATATGGATAACACACACGCGGTGCATTAATCGATTTCGTTGTCAACCTGTCGACAATGTTTGGCTTAGGGACTTAAATGCTTCGCATGACAGTTACTTGCTCTATGTGATGAAATTACTGTAACAAAATTCACGTAAGATGCATTCCAAAAATACCAAATACTGCAACAGGTGATAAAGCGGCGAACTGGCTGACCAAGACGCCACGGGTCAGCGATTCCTTGGCGCCAGGGGGTGCGAGAACACCCAGACTGGCCGCGATGTGGACGAAGAGCCCGGCTTTGGACAGACGCAGCGTCGTTACGTAACCATGGTGACGCAGTCAAGGACGCCGCTGACAGCGTACGCAGAAGGTCGAGTAGCGCTACTCTACCAGGTAGCGCAGAGGATTTGTCAGAATAAGCCAGAGGCTGTGCCGGGGCCTTGTGCTGGAGAAGTGGACCCGAGTCCACTGCGAAGCGTAGAGTAGCAGGAACTGGTCAAAACGTGCTAGAGGAGCGGCTTCGGCTGTACTCGGTAGCGTAGAGGAGCAGGGATTTACCCAGATCATATCACTACCAGTGTAGTGAACTTGACGCTGATCGTCTTGATATTCGCTGAACCATGACTGAATGATATGACAGCTGAGTATATCACCGAACCATCTACGTTTGTGGTAAAAAACTTAACGATTACCAGAAGCACATGCCACCCATTTGTCATGTTTTGTTTGATCTCGAGACACATACCACTTAATAAAACCGCACATGTTTTTGTCTCGAGCCGTACAGCACTGTAATCGAGCGACGCAGTCTTCTCCCCAGTCTCTACAACTATACAACCCAAACGTATTCCCAGCACGTACCCCTCCACAACACCGCTGCTTCACAACACAATCCTGGCCGTTTTTGCCGACTCAGGTGTCAGATCTATCGCGGCCAGCACACAGTTTTCGCGTGAAAGAAAAAACATCCGACAAGAGGACTCCCCGCCGCCGCCGCCACTCTCCGCGCGCGCCAAACATCCGCCAGCTTCTCAATCAAACGTGACCTTGACGCGCTCTCGCCTCAGCAGGCAGGGTCTCCGACAACAGCAGGACTCCGACAAACAACAGCAGGACGCGACGGAGGAATCCCGCAGCAGCAGGGCGAGGAGAGTAAACAGGACAAGAGAGAAATTCAAACTCGGCATGACGTCGGAGTTTTGATGGGCGTACGTGGCAAATACCCCATTCAGATCAACATGAAAACTTCGATGCTTGAATTGTATTTGACTTTATCTCCACAAACTAGCATTCGAAGAAAACTGGCAGGCATTCATAAAAGCAAATGTAGTAGAATGCATCAGACACTTTCCTTTGTATATTTATTATCACTGTCTGAAAGTTAATTATTTGTATTTTTATATAAAAAAATCGCGTTTTTACCAGGGATGTGTGGTGGTGGTTTTATTTTTATACGTCGTCGCCCACAGACTCGTTCATTAAAAACGCTTTCATCACCCCATCATTGTCATGTGACCTCGGCTGATACATTCCTAACCGCAGACTTTTCGGCGAGCCCTTGAATCGAGCCTCCGCGTTTCTCGCATTTAGTTGATGAATCACCTAAGCGACCAAACATAAAAGCCGGCTGAACTGCCCGCGGCGGCGTGACCCCACCCTGACCCCGGCATCAGCTGACTGCGCACCGGGTCAGCTGGCCGCTCCTTGACCCCACCAGCACCTGCCAACACTCAGCCAATCAGTGTCTATCCCAGTATCCAATCAATGTTTGTCTGATGGATGAGCCACCGCCCAGGCCCATTCTTCTGACAGTCTGCTACACCCCGTGTAACAGAAGAGAAGTCTACGTGCACTGGCATTCGGCCACCTCAACAACAAACAGGCTATACCAGAGGTACACAGATCCTGTTGCATGATCGGCGTTCGGCCCTCATTCCCTCCCGCCCTCCCCCTTCCACTCACACGCGGTCAGAAAAAGCGTCTGGGTGCGCGGCCCGGGCCGTGACCGTGACCTGTGCGACCCCGCGCACCGCCACGGACGGAGTGACCCAGAGCGCCAGGGCTGGTAAAAGGTGCGATCATGATGCATACAACGGGCGCCAGAAAATACCCTTTCAAGTTTTCTCCGGGCCCGAAAAGGCCATTCTGCACAAAAGCTTTTTACTTTTGATACAAAAGCTTTTGGCACAAAAGCTTTTTATCCCTGGACAAATCAGAGGGGCCCCTGGACAGGTCGTAGGGGCTCCTGGCTAGACCAAAAGGGCCCCGGGTGAGTGAGAAGGACCCTAAACATGCCGAATAGTTCCCAGCTAGCACAGAGGGTCCCACAGGTCACAGGGTCACTTTGTTTCGGCCAAATTTGCACGGGCGCCACCGAAACCGTTTTTACCAGCCCTGCCGAGCGCGGCGCTCTGGGTCACACGGACGGAGCAATGCACTGCGATAGGGTCGATAGTGGAAGGCACACCACGCGGGGAAATACGGTCTCTCCCGAAAACTGGCAGGCAGCCAAGGGCGACGCCAGCTTGTCAGGTGCGGTTTTTGTCGTACACGGAAGAAATGCTCTGGAGATAAGACCTCTCGTTAGTAGCGAATTGCGTGATACTTGACATGGGGTGTGCTTCCACGTTTTCTTTGTACGCTCGGTGGAGGTAAGTTTTTGTCTTGGAATTGGGCGTGATCGGGGATTTTCGCCAAGTATTAACTCGACCGTAAGCTTCAGTGATATAGGCTTATTTCAGTATGATCTCATTCTGTACTTAGGCTTTATCGTATGAACACGGCTTAATAGGATGTAACCAATATAAGATGGCGGTTGGGCAAGGACTTATTTCTGAAGAAAAACACGTGTTATCCGCCTCCAGCAAGAGATTTGATGATTTTATCTGCGTTGAGCGACAGCTTCTTATTTTTATACACATTTACTTTTCATAAGGAATGTTGTCGTAAATATCTTACCTATTTAAAGCGGACTGTCAGAAAACAATTGTTTCCGGTTTAAGTGATTTTGTCTGTCACTTTATGCATATGCAATCATTCTGTTTTCTTCTTAAACTAAAGATATTCTTTACAAGGAATTTTAAAAAATGCCCGCGTCCACTAACCATTAAAACGCAAACAAATATTTGTCCTTTTCCCTACAAGGGAATGTTGCAATGCCTTTCAGCCGATGGCGTGACGAGACTTAATAAATTGTGCACGACAAACACCTGACAATTTGTCTCCAATCCGTCAGCAGTTTTCTCAGAGCTCGGTGATCACATTCCATGAAAAACATTTTCCTGTGCCTGACCAACATGGCACGCCCACTGTGTCATGTTCGGAATCTGCTGACAGTCGGTCACGGACGCAGGAAACTCGACCTGTGATTGGCGGAGGGGGCAGTCGAGCTGCTCCCAGATCGTGCGCTGTCATCGTGATATCTAGATCGAACACGTACAATCGGACACGCCCCAGGAAAGAGTTATACTCAGACTGCTTGCCATAGCGGTTTCAAGAATCTATAACAGTAGGATAAGATATGTTTTATAAACAATATTGTAGCCATCGAAAACTACCGAAGTGGACTCACGAAAACAAGGCTCAGAAAAGAATTTGCAGTGTGCTGATTAGGCATGACGTGAAGCAATGTCGACCCCGGTTGGGTGACATTGCCCCGTGACAGGAAACAAAGCCAGGTCTACTCCGTCTCTCTGTGAGGGGATTTGGGCGCGGTCCTGTGATCAAAGATCGGGAAAGTCGTGGGGAAACCCACCGGGCGCGGTGCAGAGCTTTCTGGAATCCACGCCACAATTACTGTGAAGCTTGTGATAAAGCTTGTGATAAAGGGTCAATGTCATATCGATAAGTCCATTCCGAGAAATGAGGTCATGTTTGTTCAGGAAATCCAGTAAACTCCTACACACAGGTGACATGCACGCTGATCAGTCAATAGCTGATATGAGCGAACTGGAAACTCACGTGCAGCATATTGCAGAAATGGCAGCATTGAGGGACGGATTGCCCAGCAGATGGTATCAAATGCTGCCAACAGTTACCGACTCAATGCCTTCACTGTTCCACTGTCTCGGTCCACCTCCACGATGCACAGTGCACCATTCACCACACAGTACACCAATCAGTGCACAGAGCACCATTCAGTGCACAATGCACCATTCAGCTGCCATTTCATGTGGACTGTGAGACGTACAGCACAGCTGACACCGAATATAGGCGAGAAAACAAAGGGATTCACCCTTATAGGGACCCTTAAAGCCATTAAGCATAGCGAACTGTAGAGGGCGTGCCTGTAGAGCCGAACACAATCAAGCGTTCTTGTGCAATATGTAAATGTTGCATGGTCAGATGACAAGGGGCATCGGGGCCATGGCCACCCAGAACGACTGATGTTGCTCCAATAAATGGCATTGACTAATTTTAAAGGAAATATAATGAAAGATATTTTGCAAAAATGTTTTTCTTTACTTGGTGGAATAAGTTGTTGATGGGAAAAGGTTTGCCAACACGAGAAGAGCACACATCTGCCAACAACATAGGTGGTTGTGTCTCTCTCAAGACGAGATCAAAGTTCCATTGCTCTCCCACACTTTTCAATACATCTTTACGTCCCTGAAATTTTACATATTGAAAGCTTGAAACAACTTTCTTAAAGGGAATTCACCTTTTCCCAAAAATATGGAGAGATGACTTGAAAGCGATAGATGAGACAAAAAAGGTATACAGGTATAGGTATATGCCGTCCCAGGATTATCTTGGAGGAATTCACAACATAAGGCAGAGCTGCAGCTGTGCGGGCGCCCAGTGGCGGATCAAAGATTCACCAATGTGGACCAGAACGCAGAAATAGTGGCCTCCTCAAACCCCAGTGTGCCCTTTGGTTTTAGTTGGCCCTTCTATTTTGGTATAGGTCCCGCTACGAGTAGCCCTCAGTGGGACAGAATGGGCCCTCTGGGGCGGCATTGGGCCCTCTTTAGATCAGCATGGTCCCTGTAAATGCTTTAGTAGGTCCTCTTAAGGCTCTTTACTGAACATCTAAGGACCGAAATTCGTCTCTGCGTGTCATAATGGGTCCTTTATTATACACACTCGGTCGAGGGCCTTTAAAGGCTCGATGGGGGACACAGCCGCATGCCTCCCCGCCCGATCCTCCACTGGACGCCTGGTGCGGCGCCCTGGTGCGCGCTTGGTGCGGCGCGCTGATGGGAGCCTGGTGCGGCGCCCTGGTGCGTCGCCCAGTGCGGTCGTCGGCTGGTGATTTGCAGAAGGCTGTCGCGGCTGGTGGTCGCAGCTGGTGGTCGCAGCTCAGACGCCTGTCAGCTGCACAGAGTGATAATGGGCTGCGGATGACGTCTTCTGTGGCTCTAATCCGGCTGAAATGATGTTCTGAAGGACGATGGAACGCCCTGGCCTGAAGGACGGCAAAACGCGCTGGTGGGTGTTTTGAGCTTTACGAATCAATGAGTATCAACACCATTGGTGTAGTAATTTCGAGCTGAAGGCAGACTTCTATTAGATATTGAAAGATTGCAAGATCAAAATGGGTAACTCTCGATTAGAGCCACGAGCCCCGTCTGCTCTATTTTATCAGATCCCATGTGTCTGCTAAAGCCGCCTGGCTGTATCATTATCCAGTTTCTCACGTCGATATCATTACTTCATTTTCATTTATCATTGATAATCACTATTTCAGACGCTGAAACGAGCCGCAGCACCATTATGGGTGTGCTGCTATTACACCGCGGTATAATGCCACGGCCCCCGCCGCAGCACCATTACACCACGCAGGGTAATGACATTACTCCACTGGGTGCGTCTGGACGGTCATCAGAGCTCTCCGTGGGACCAATGACGTCATCTCTGTGGGAGCACTGACGGCATAGGGACTCACAGACGCACACACCATCAAGCGGAGCTGGCCACTTTCAAAACGATCCTTTAAAAACCTGCCGGTGGGTGGTGTCTGATTTATGAAGTAGGTACTTATCTTCCTGGCTCACTGGCAGGGTGGAACCCAAGCAGCTACCAGTTTCTGCGCACATAATAGCTCGTTAAAATCCGCTTCATCTCCCGGCTGCGGCCGATCAAAGTGCAGCCACTGTGTGACCTAGTATTGACCGGCTCCATAGTGTAGACTGCTAGGCGTATTAGATTGCCCGGTAGTAGATTTGGCAGCATTGGTATGCAGCGCCTGTCCACCGGTATTATATCGCCCGGTAGTAGAATTGGCAGCATTGGCAGGCAGCGCCTGTCCAGTGTCCACCGGTTTCTGCGAATCATGGGGATTTAATAGTCGATCTGCACAGCAATTAGGGTGTAGAAACGCACCGCTCCGTAATTAAAACGTCGCGAGCGCGTGATTGTAGGTTGCGGTCTGTGACGCTTAAACGTAGGTAGCCAGAGCACCGCTGACCTTAACGTCAGGCTGGATTGTTCTGGTTACGCATCAGTAACTCTCAAGTGCTCCAGTTTGCATACCTGGTGCACACCTGGTGCACACCTGGCGCAAGTCTGGTGCACTCCTGGTGCACAGTGAAGACCATGAAGAAAGCTGAACGTATTTACCGCCAACCATTCATTGTTGTGAGTTCTGTGTCGTCTTAGATTGGGAGGTCTAGACCGAACGGCAGTAACCAAGTTCAGCATGGCTAAATCTCTAATTGACTGGTCATTTGAGTGAGGCCTCAACAACTTGGTTCAATGTCAACTGCCTTGAAGTGGGCAATTAACCTTGAGAAATTCACGCTATGTCGCTAAGCGTTGTCGTGGTTGGTGCAGCACCAGCAGTGCTGCAAGACTATTTTTGTTTTTTATCACGGGCTAGCATATTAATAGCAAATTACTTATGGATTGCAGTGTAATTCTGCTATTCAGGTAAGAAATTCCAACAATCTGAACCTCCCCGGTCCTGACCCGGAGCTGGCCTGAAAAGTTCTGCAACGCCACCATAGTCCAGACTCTGCCTCCAGTCAAAGTCAACCTCCAAACCAAAAACTTCCAAACCTCCAAACCAAAAACGCAAATACTGCAGAGCACCAGCGGATAGGTATCGTTGCACCAGTTAGTGCGTGTCCAGTGCTCACGCCCGAGGTCCAACAGCAGAATAGAGTCATTATGCCGCATCGGAAGCAGAGAGAAACGTGACGTCGACATTTTTGGCGCGCTTCTAATCTGGCGCAGCGGTTTTTGCCAATCAACCTTATCGTGCGCAGTGAGCGCGATGGTGTTCTCAGCTCTGGTGACGATAATTGATTTGTCCTTGTGCTAGCTGTGGCGATGACCGTACGTTCGCTGTAGAGGTGGAGGAGCCACGTGAGAAGAACGCCATTTGGGCCATCGATAATGATGCTCGGATGTGGCCCCGGGTTAATGAATTTGGGCAGGGGATAACGACAGCGAGAGGGAAGGTGAAGAGACAGAAGGGGAGGGAGAAGAAAAGAATGGGAGAGAAGAGGGAGGGAGAGAGAGGGGAGGGAGAGAGAGGGAGAGAGAGAGAGGGAGGAGAGGGGAGGATAAATGAGAAAAAAGCGGGAGAGAGAGAGAGAGCAGAGAAGAGAGAGAGAGAGAGAGAGAGAGAGAGAGAGAGAGAGAGAGAGAGAGAGAGAGAGGGAGAGAGAGAGAGAGAGAGAGAGAGAGAGAGAGAGAAAGAGAAGAGGAAGAGAGAGAGAGAGAGAGAGAGAAGAGGAGAAGGAGGAAGAGAGAGAGAGAGAGAGAGAGAGAGAGAGAGAGAGAGAGAGAGAGAAGAGGAGAGATGAGAGAGAGAGAGAGAGAGAGAGAGGAGTATAGAAGGAGATGGACCATGTAAAGCAAGTTGGTTAGAGATAAGACACTCGCTAATCATTAGTGAGTGTCTCAATAGATTGCGTTACGATCGCTCTTAAACTGAAGATGATCAAAGATCTTGCGTGAGGTAGCATGCTGGTACAAATGATTATCCGAGCAAGCCACCATTATCAGCTAATAGATCAGCGTAGACGCCGATGTACTGCACTAAGTAACCCCCTAATCCCCCGATCCAGTGACAGAGACGTCCGACAGCGAACAGCACCACCACTTTGAAGTTCCGCCACCCTGAGACCGGGTCTCATTAGTATGATAAGCCAGGAGCTACAGCAGTCGAGAGAGGAACATTCGGCAGAGCTACCAACATAACTACTGTAGGCATAGTTGGAGAGAGACCGGGCCCGGAGGAGCTTTAGAGGTAAATGGCCCAAATCGCCGCATAGCGGCCCAAGTCGACACCATTCCTCGGCCAAGGAAAATGTCAGACAGCAATATTTAATCAGCGGAGTTAGTTGAAAAAAAATTCACAAAGCACAAACAATCTTTTATCAGTCTGGGGAAGCTTATCAGGCTTCCTGGAGTTTCCCACCTCATCAATAAGGTTATTCCCCCCTAATCCTTATAGATTCGACAGAGGCAGAAGGAAGACTGCCGGAATGTCCCCAGCAGCTGTCAAGTCGTGCTTCTACGAACCAGCGCTGACTGCGTCAGCTGGAATTGCATGACGAAATTC
>VOPJ01000915.1:0-10840 GCA_014673585.1 Semibalanus balanoides
TGGAGCTTTCTCCGAAATTTCGATCAAAATCACCGAAGGCATACCAATCAACGTAAAACTGTCAAAGTCCCTCAAAATCGACCTTATGTACCTTTTTACGGATAAACGGTGCGTTTCATTTTTTTCAAAGGCAGCAATCCAAGGACCGCGTCAAAACGCAGGTGGGATTTTCTCCGAAATTTTGATCGAGGTCACCCAAGCCACCAAGCAACGTAAAACTGTCAAAATCTCTCAAAATCGACCTTATGTACCTTTTTACGGGCAATCGATTAGTGCCCTTGAAAAAATGTGCAACGCACCGTTAGTCCGTAAAAAGGTACATAATATCGATTTTGTAGGATCTTGACAGAATTACGTTGATTGGAAACCTTGGATGACCTTGATATAAATTTCAGAGAAAGCCCCATCTGCTTTTTGGCCTGTTCTTTCGATTGGTGACCTTGAAAAAACGTGCAACAAACCGTTTGTCCGTAAGAAGGTACATAAGGTCTATTTTTAGAGATTTTGACAGTTTATGTTGATTGGTGACCTTAGATGAAATTGAAATAAATTTAGAAGAAAATTGCGTTTTGACACGCTCTTTCGATTGGTGCCCTTAAAAAACGTGCAACGCACCGTTTGTCCGTAAAGAGGTATCTTCATCAGGTCAAGTTTTAGGGATTTTGACAGTTGTACATTGGTTGGTGACCTTCGGTGACCTTGATCGAAATTGAAAAGAAACGTCTATCCGCGTTTTGACGCGCTCTTTCGATTGGTGCCATTGAAATACCGTGCAACGCACCGTTTTCTGCACGCACAAAAAGTTTTCAATCATTATAGACCCATAAGCATACTACCTTATATATCAAAAATACTTGAAAAGATTATACATAAACGAATTACACCATATTTACATGAAACAAACATACTGAGTATGTGCCAATATGGCTTTCAAAAAATAGATGCACGTATATGCCTTTGCTCCTACTTCAGGAGACCATCAAAAAATGTTTTGAAAGAGAAAAACTTAGTATGTGGAATATATTTAGATCTGGAAAAGGCATTTGATACTGTAGATCATTCCATTTTATTATGCAAATTATAGAAATATGGCTCATTATGGTCGGAGTCGAAGTCGGAATCGGACTGTCGGAGTCACCTAAAAACAATCTATTCGGCAGCCCCACCTGTATCCCATCCCCTTATGTCAATTACATAACAAATTGATAAATTTCGTTTTTTATCCGATGCGTGGTCGTCTTGAACAAAAAAAAAATCAGACCATTTTATTTTCGCACAGTCAACAACAATGAACAAAATAAAACGAAAAAAAATACCAAGTTGAATTTAACTAAAGTGAACGGCTAGCCCGAAGCACATAAGGTCAGATATTCATATGCAGATTGAGCTTGTTAGCTTGTAATGATCCTGAAATTAACTTGTGTTATCATCAATATATTATTTAAATACGCCAGACCATATTTTCCCTTTTGCCTCCGACACAAATCAGCTGTTGCTCACTTCTTTGGAACCTTCCAGACTCGACTTCTGCGCTTTTGATTGCGACAGCACTTATTCGGAGAAATCACCTGCGACCCAGATAAATACCTTTATCGTCGCTTCTCCGCCGTGACTTGATGCAAACAACGATTCATAAATCGTTTTCTCGTGAGCTGTAAATCGATGGTTGTCAAAATATGAATAGATTGCATAATCGCTCGGCTCAGACTTCAGTGCATACCTTTATTTGGTCATGATAAGCATTCTCCTTAGGATATTTTCCATGTGTGGTGTTCATCTACGGATTAACAGAAGACAACTTCTCAGATGATAACGAATCAAAGTAGTCAAAACAAAAGTAGATTTGGTAGAGGGCTTGAACAGTCTGCACTGTGAAAAATTTATCGGTATCAAGCAATCCATGTAAAATGTGTCATGAGTTTTGAACTACCGGTCAAAGACGCTTTGTGTTTTATGCACGCATCATGATTATCATGGATTCATGACAACTTTGAATGAATCAGGGATGTAATTTCTTATTCAGTTGGGGGGGGGGCGATTCAGCCCCCAAATTGGGGCTTCACCGGCTTCATCCCCCGATTGGGGCTTCATCCCCTAGCCCCCAATTTTGACGAGGAAGTAGGTAAGATGTCGGAGAAAGAAAAATTAGTACACTTTTGTAGGGATTTTGGACTGGTAAACTATGTTAAGAGTGTATATTTATTAGTGGCCAGGCTACTGCTACCCCTGTTCAGTGGCAGGGGGAGTTCGCAGCCCCCCGCGCCAACACACATGGGCGGCTGATTCGACCGTCAGCGGAGAATCTCGAGATCAGCAAGCATGCTAAAAAAAAAAAAAAATGTTAGATTCCCTCATCCACGTGGGTCTAAACTTTATAAACCAAAAACCATAAACTTTTTAAAAGAGGGGGCAAAAAAAGTGGGAAAAACAATATATGTTTTTTTTTTATCCAACACAGCTGCCTTGTCTATAAGCCGGATTTCAACGCAACTAAAGACAATCCGATATAAATTTTCTTTCCAGCCGGTTTCGGAGATTGATCCGCGAAAAACAAAACGGGTGGATGACCCCCCCCCCCCTCCATCCTGCCACCAACAGGGTAAAGCGATTTTGCCAGCTGAATCCCCAACTTTTCTGGAGAAGCTACACCCCTGGATTGAATTATTGCGTCGTAATACGTAGTGAATGTATGACAATACAGCTAGGTACGCATATGTTGATCCTGAGAACATGAACACAAAATAACTACGATGATTTTCGATTTTTCCCATATTATGCCTATTTCTTACGATAAACTTTTAATTCCATCACGTTCTTTTGTCCCTGACCGTATCGTATTTTCATCTTCTCCCTTTATTGAACTCGCTCGTTTTTTCCATGTCTTGGCTCACACCACCAGCCACCATAGGTGATTATGGTTTCAGTCAACCGGGCGTCATCTTTCGTCGTTAGCAGTGCCCTCATTACCAGGTAATGAACACATCTGTTACGGCTGCTTTTCATAACAAAACAAACTCGCCATTCACCTAAGAACAGCAGCAATATAAGTCACCTAGCATATCATAATGTAAATGAACAGTACAAATTATCCCGAAAGCAACCGGACGTCATATTTTGCCGTTAACACTACCCTCATCACTTGGTAAATGAACACATCTGTTACGGCTACTTTTCATAACGAAAACGAAACGCGCCGTTCATGCTAGTAGAACATCAGCAATGGAAGGTGCTTAAAACAAGCACAATTATCCAAGGCAAATGAACAAGCAAGATACACAATTGGTCGCGCGAGGAGGCCAGTGGGCGAAGTGAGGGCCGAAAAGGCTCCCAGGTGGTCAACCAAGCAACTGATACATTATATTAGTGCTTTTTTAGCATTTGCATGAGCAGATGGGACCCCAAAGCAAGTTTCAATGGAGACAATAGATACCAAGGGACTTCTGCCGTAAACGCCGGTACCCCACGGCTCAAGTCTACTCTACGCTTAAAACTGTCGTAGGACTGGTATTTTAAAAAAGATACTTTCTGATAGAAACTAGTTTTAAAGTTATGACACCAGAGTTCTGGATAGACAACTAGTTTTAAGGTTATGACAACCATCTGAGCACCCAATAGCATAATCAGTTCGAGATCAGTAGTTACTAGCAATTAGAAGCGTATTCACACACGTTAGAAGTGATGATAACAGCTGGGAGAGTCACATATAATATAAGAGTATATATAGCTATATAATATATATTTGTAGTTATATAGCTATATAATATATTATATATAGTACTAATATACATATATTATATATATGTATATAATTTCACGTATCATCGATCGACTAGTGAAGATCACTGGCTCCAGGGATGGTCAACCAGCAACAAGCCCCGCTTAGCCTGGTTGCCCATCCGTGGAGCTAGCACTGGAATCGACGTCAACGACTAGGAACAGCCCTCAACTTGTATGAGTGTGACCCTTACTAACTCCGAGTGCATGTGGGAAGTATAACTAAACCGGTTTTGCTTCGGCAGTCCTTTGCTTATTTTTGCAATGACTACTTTCTGCCTTCTTCCCTAACAACTAACTATATCTAACACGATCCCGCTCTATCTCCCATATTTGCTAATTTATGTGTCTTTCCTTTTCATGGCTGGGAGTGCCGCGACATCGCACTTATTGTTTCATCTGGGTGTTAACGTAAGGTGTTGTGTGTCGCTGGGATCGCGGGAGGGAGCACTCCTGGTCATCTGTTCATGGGCGGTACCTACTAGGTACGTAGGTATGCCACATGTTCCCTTAAATCTGTCCTTCATGTACAAAGAAGTAAAATTAGATGAGTTTTAGAAACTAAAAAGGGAAGATACATATTAGAGAGACTGTACAATGAGCAGTCTGTCTTAAATGAAATGGATCACACATCTCACCAGACGATATCAAAGTTTTGTCAAATGTCAAGTTTTCACCCGGGGCGAACGCCGTGTGCGCATCGCGTCGCCCGAGACATCGCGCGCTGCCCGCAACGTGTGTCATACTGGCTCTGCAAAATGGCCAAACTCAGCTCTCATAACTCGCTGCCTCTCATGTCTAAATGCCTCTTGCATTATGTTCTTTCCACTTATAGCCATATCAACGACCGGTCCTTGCAGGCTATCGTCGACAATTCCTTAAACCATCCTTCTAATCGTTCCCTATTCACCCGCTGCTGCCGCTCTTCCCAGCTTTATTACCTCTCCATCACCACTGGGTCTCTCTGTCCTCACTAACAAAACACAACAAGCTACAGGCTTGACAAACTGCTTCCGACCGACTTCTCCCCACTCCAGCGCGCTAGCGCGGCACGGGGTCCGCGGGCCGGGCTGACTGGTGGTACGCCACGTTCTGGAAACTGGACTGATTCTTACGATCGATGCTTTATTTGTACTGAAGTACTTCTTAGTATTCTTATGAATTATGCTCTGCGATCATCTTCTTGACTTCCCTCGGTAGGCCCCTCGCGGATTTCGACAGTCACCCCAGGCCAGGGTGGCGTAACATCGGCGAATCACTGCTGACACATGTGACTCGAACGTCTGTCCGTCATCGACTATCCACGCCCAGAAGCTTGGCGTGGCGGAGGGCTGGATGAATGCGTTGCAAAGTTGCACATTGCATTCTGAGTTCTGATTCGCAAAGGCACGTCTGCAGCCGTGATGGCCCTTGCGACTTTATTAGAATAGTATAAATATTTGTAGGATTGCATTTAACCCGCGCCCCGGGGGGGGGGGGTGTTTGAAACCCCCCCTTCCCCCATGGTTTTTTAATTTTTTTCCCCAAAGATTAACGAAAAAAACGGCGACGCCTAGCGCCGCCAAATGGCATTAACTATTCACTGATTTCTCTCCGCGAACATTTTGCGAAATTCAAGTTTTCATCGACCGTGTCAGGGTCACTGGTGCAGGTCACCAGGTTCAGGTCCATAGTGACCCTACCTACAAAAACGTTTTGCCGGTCGTGCCATGGGACTACCAAGTTTTAAGGGATTGAATCCAAACTCTAGGATTGGCATTAAGTCAATTAGTATTACAAAATGATTTATCTCGGATTTTTGGATACCGGTGACCCTTAGGTCGGGTCAATTTCTGCGAGTTCTCCCCATTATAAGCTAAATGGAATAAATATTCAAATGCTTTCTTTGTCGACGATATCAGATCCATTCCTGTCTGGATGATGCTATCATTATGATATTATGGTACTATCCAAGTGCAAGTTTTGCTCAGGGAACCTTACGGGGTCATCTGAGGTCATCCGAGGTCACCAACACCGTTTCTTCAACAACTCTGTCCATAACTAAGATATATAACTGCAACTTACACCAGTGTGTTTATCTCGTCAAGACACATCTACTGATATGCAACATTACCTACTTGGGTCACCACTTGACCTTGACCTGAGGTATTTTTTAAGTTGACCTAACATGATAAAATTTTACATATTTTAAAGCGCCTTGACGAGACAAACACGATGGTGTAAACAGTATGGCGTTATCTTTGTTAGGTAAGAAGTTATTTGCGAAAGAATTTTTTGCAAAAATCAGTTTTTTTGACTTTAATGACCTCTAGTGCCTAAACTTTTGACCTGAGGTCAATTTTGAGGACCTGGATGCGATTGCAAATTTCATTGGATAGCGATTGTCTTAAACGTTTGTTTCTAGATAGCATAGTTTCCGAGATATTTGGGGGTTTCTAGAGCGATGNCACCCCCCAGTCGGGCGAAGGAAATGCAGAGGCCCAGTGGGGCGCGGGTTAATGGAGGACATTTTTCTGTTTTCTGTTGTCGCCGGATAGGATCGATGTTGATGAAGATATCTCTCTCAGGGCAATAGAACACTGGGTACTCAAAAGTTTTATTTGGTATATACTAGAAATATACTAGAAAGACTAAAAACAATACAAAAAAGTGACGTTAACAACCAGATTTAGTATAATATACCATGATATGCCTGCACATAACTTATATAGTCGACAACAGATGGCGCTCATGTTCGCAATTGCAGAGTATAGATGACGCTATGATCGAATTTGTTTTTGGGCCTTCTAGAAATATCACTGGCGTTCAGCAAATATCGACATTTTGAATGCATAACTTAACTCTATACAGTATACAGACACATACCCAGGATTTCGTCAAGGGGGATCAAAAGGGCCCTTCACGAGCGTTGGAAGGGCCCCTGGGGCCTGGATATGATAACTCTATGGATTTCGGCCACTTAATTTTGTGATGCCCTTTTCTTTCTTCACTACTTTTGATCAACTGGTTTGGACCAGGACCCTCAGGAACCTCAGAGAGGCCCATGAGCAGGGGCCGCAGCACACCTCGAAAGGGGGGCACGGCATCCCAAGGGCCCAGGGGCCCTCTCAGCAAAGGCTTCCCGAAAAAATGTCGCGAAAATAAAAGTATCTCCGGATTTATGCCACTATATTTTGCAGAGCCCTCAAAAAGTGGCAAAAAGGGACGTCGCCGATAGAATTTTTAGTGAAAAAGTCAGACCAATTTGGGGGGGGCACGTGCTCCCTGTGCCCTCCCCTTGCTGCGCCCCTGCCCATGAACCACGCACGTACTCAGTATTTCTTCCCGGGCGGCGCTTTACCTTTAAAGCGTCTCTACCAGGCATGTAGCCAGGATTTCGCCAAGGGGGGGGGCGCCTCGAAAAGGCCCATTCCCGAGCGTTCAAAGGGTTCATTCCAGAGCATTTAAAGCGCCCAGTAGAACGGAAGAAAAGGTCTGCTCCCTCCATATTGGTGAGGGGCCCATTTGGCATGTTCATGTGCCCTTCTGACCCACTTGGGGCCCTTTCGGTCTGTTCAGGGGCCCCTCACCTGCACAGACCTGCACATGGGCCCTTTAAACTTGTCAGGGACTCTCTGGTCTGGCTAGGGGCCTTCCAGTCCATACTCAGGGGCCCTTTCAACCTGGTAAGGAACTGCGCTGGCTGCTTTTTTGCTCTACCGACATGCTCAGGGGCCCCTCCGATCTGCTCTGGGCCCCTCCGACCTGCCCAGGGGCCCCTGCGACCTGTCCAGGGCCCCTACGACCTGGCAAGGTGCCCTCTGTTCTGGATAGGGGCCCATTAAATGTGTTCAGGGGGCCATCTTACCTGACCCACTCAGGGGCCCTTTCGGCTTGTCCAGGGGCCCCTCTCACACGCACAGGGCTATTTTAAACATACAAGGGGCCCTCTGGTCTTTCAGAGAGAGAGACCTGGTTACCCTACAGGGCCTTGAAGTGCTCTAAACAGTCTAAAGACCACTCTTTGCGTGGTCTTCCGATTCTTAAAGAGCCCATGATACCGCGCTTCGCGCGGTCTCGTCAGCCCTTTTCGGCGCGCTGCGCGCGCTAAAAAGGGCCAACCAGGCCTGGAAAACGGACCACCGGGCCTCCAGGGGGCGGCCGCCTCCGCCGTCCCCTTTGGCAACGAGCCTGACTTTATAACACAATATTTGTAATGAATATCTTTATAAAGGCATTACGTGTCAATATAAATATCCCTTTTGTATGGGTTATGCTGTAATATCTATGCGGATGCCATTTGAGGACAAAACTTCATGTTTCAAGTGAACTTTTTCCTCAAATGGATATGCAATGGATTCCTTTCTTAGATACCAATTATGTAAAAGTTGAATAAACCACAGTCAGTGACTTTCACGTCGTTTCCTAATTCAGTTCATATTGATAAAAAAGCTTCGTCTGGAGCAGGATTCGATCCCGCGCATGGCCGTCGCTTCGATCTACGCAGGTTCACGAGATGCTTAATAGCTCGAAAACGAACCTCACGGCGTACACTTTTGACCCCGGAAATCTAAAGAAAATCGTTCAAGCTGCATTTATAGCTACTTTGTACTGTCGTATCGGTTGCAGGTAAAAAAAACGTGGGCCCGAAAAATTGTTTTTTAACATGTAACCCTATGGCCTATATAGAAGGAAAATGTACGCCGTGCTACCGTATGAACTTTGGACCCCGCACCCCATCTCTCTGTTCTCTATTGTCGCCAGCCAGCGACGATGCTGATGGATGATATCTCTATGTTCTCTGTCAACACTGGACACTGGACAGGGTCAATGTTAATGGAGGACATCTTTCTGTTCTCTGTTGTCGCCGGATAGGGTCGATGTTGATGAGGACATCTCTCTGTTCTCTGTTGTCGCCGGACAGGGTCGATGTTGATGTAGGGCATCTCTCTGTTCTCTCTTCGGCCATCTCGCGGTCATCAGGACAGGCTGTCGACCGGCTAGCCTTGGGACGCGATGGAGCAGAGCTGCGGCACGCCATAGTCGCGTTACCGGGACCCCTTACAGCGAACTTACGACCCATGCCGGAGCAGCTTCCTCCCGCCGGATTGGCACGGCCGAGCGCCGCCGAGCCGCGACTGCACAGCGGATGTGACGCTGCTGGAACGATTCGACGACACGACACACTGGGTGATATATATATATATATATATATATATATATATATATATATATATATATATATCTATATAATTAATATATTATATATATATATATATTATATACGAAGGGACCCGTGGGATTTTGAGCGAGCAAAGTATGCAAAAGTGCCAGGGAATAAACTAAAATCTATGTCGCTTCACTTCAATCCGTGGCGTACTTCATCTTACAAATTATATCAGTCGAATGCTAATATAATGGCGCCATTTTCTCAGAACGCTTATGCGTGTATTATTGCTACTTTCCGATCTAATAGATTTGAAATAAAAATGTTTCGCAATTTAGCACTTTTTTCTCGCGCACTTTAATGATGCCACAATAACAATCGTTGACTAACTTCGCACAATACACTCAATACCGACGCACTACTGGTATAGAATGTATTATCTAGGGGTACAAACAATGCCTATTTTAACATCGTTTAACTTGGGGGAAATGAACCATCCCAGTTATACTTTTTGCTATCCACGTAGTCATACATATATTGCCCACGCCTGATGATCCATTAATTGCAATGGGATTTTGTCAACCTTGATATGGATGAAGAATACAAACAACAATATAATTTTACACACATTTACAAATTCTATTACTAAATTAAAATTCATAATTATAAATTTCCATTTATATTTATCTTACGCTGATAAAGTACTCTTCCGAGGGGCAAACAAGGTCTAATTTTAACCACGCCCACGAAGGGGTTGAACACCCCCTCTTGTTTTATCGAGATAACGAAAAAACGGCGGCGCGTAGCGCCGCCAAATTTGGCATAACTTATTATTGATCCTTTCAGCACATTTTGCAAAAATTCAAGTTTCGTGTCGGATAAGTTCAGGTCACCAGGTCAGGTCAAGTGACCCCACCTCCCAAAAGTTTGCGTTCTTGCCATGACCACAGTTTCAAAGGGATCGATATCAAGCTTTTAGGATTACATAAAGTCATTAGTATCTACACATTCATATATCATATTTTTTATATCGGTGACCTGAGGTCGGGTCAATCTTGTGACCTCCCCATTATAAGTCAATGGAGAAATTTGCAAATGCTTTCTTTTTCGACGATATCAGTCCATTCACTTCCGGATAATTTTTATAATAGGATATTAGGTATGATCCAAGTGCAGGTTTTGTTCAGTGACCCATACAGGGTCATCTGAGGTCATCCGAGGTCATCAACACCTTTTCGTCAATAACTCTATACATAATGCAGATAGAGAAGTGCAACTTTCACCAATGTGTTTGTCTCGTCAAGACACGTCTCCTGATATGCAACTTGACCTACTTGGATCACCACTTGACCTTGACCTGAGGTCATTTTTTTAGTTGACCAAACATTCAAACATTATATTCTTTACAAATGTCAATGCGCCTTGAAGAAACAAACACAATGGCGTAAACAGTTTTGAGTTATCTTCATTTGGTAAAAAGTTATTTGCGAAAATATTTTATGTCAAAAATCAGCATTTTTGACTTTAATGACCTCTAGAGCTTAAACTATTGACCTGAGGTCAAATTTGAGGAAAACTTGGTCGATTGAAAATTGCAATGTCTAGCAATTGTGTTTTTTAACCGTTTGTTTTTAGATAGCATAGTTTCCGAGATATTTGAGGGTTTCTGGAGCGATGTCCTTAAACTAGACAATTTTACCTTTGATGACCTCTGGTGATCTAGTTTTGACGTTAGCGATACAAAATTCGAAATAGTTTCAAAATGTTATTTGAGAACGGTTCAAACCTTGCTTTTTTACGTGCCATAGGAGCCGAGTTAGAGTGGGGGGGTGTTCAAACACGTCGGTAGGTCGGGTCAATTTTGCGATCTCCCCATCATAAGTCAATGGAGAAATAATCAAATGCTTTCTTTGTCGACGA
>VOPJ01000916.1:0-10840 GCA_014673585.1 Semibalanus balanoides
CACACCGCACACCGCACACCGCACACCGCACACCGCACACCACACACCGCACACCACACACCGTACACCGCACACCGCACACCACAGCGGCTGCTGATTTTGTGAAGCAGGCGCTCGTGGCACCGCGGCCCATGCCGTGTGTTTCCGTGTGTTTCCGTGTGTTTCCATGTGTTTTCGTGTGTTTCCGTGTGTCTCCGTGTGTTTCCGTTGGATTTCTACCGGCGGCTGCACGTCGTGAGGGAAGTTAGTACGACACAGCACTTTCCCAAGCCACGAATCGATTAGTGTTTGAGATCGTTTGCGTTTAGTTTCGTGTGAGCCGGTGGTTGGTGAGCGGCCGGTGGTCCACTCGTCGGTCCGGCTTCTTTCGGAGTCCCCTTTGAATTCTCTGAATGTGCAGATCACCGCTGTGGCCATTTATTTGCAACGTGTCTTTTGTTTGCACTGGACAACTGTAAAGCCAATTACCATGGGTGTCGCATTGTCGTTTTCTATAGGCCTGGTAGGGCCCGAGGCCTACCAATAATTTCACATTTTAACATTAGGCCTATGGCGTTGCATGGTAAGAATGACATTGAAATCTATAGAGTTAGCATTAGGGCCCTACCAATCATTTTCAGAAAATGACGCCCGTGCCAATTACCTATACATATTTCATAGTACCGGTGGTATCGCAGCAAAGACCAATGCCTCTGCGGTGTTTATATCTGGCCTAATGTCGGACCTGCACAATCCCTGCTATGGGGTCGGTATCAACATAAACAAGGATGTGATCAGATTGCTGATCGTTTCACGGTTTTGTCAGTCGCCTGACGCTGCTGAGGTGCCAGGCTCCAGCTGCGGTTGCTGCCATCGCCGGAGCCCGGCAGCGTCGTTGGCCGGTCGCCGGTCAGAGCTGGTCCTAATCAGTCGTCCCAGCCGGCTATTTTCTGAGGTGCCACGTGCCGCGTGCCACCGCTGCGGCTGCCAGCCGGGCCTGGTGACGGATGGGGGTTCATCAGAGCAGTGGGCCGCCGCAGCACCGCCATCAGGCTTCACTGCCACACTGCCAGCTGGGCGGCAGCCAGCCGACCATGCAACCAGTCACCTCGGCTCTCACCAGCTCTCAAATCAGCTCATCATCCTAACCTCGGCTCAGCTCACCTCACCTCACCACCCAGCCTCAGATCACTTCACCAGTAACCACCCAGCCTCAGATCACTTCACCTGCATCTGCCTCAGCTCAGCTCACCTCACAGTGTCACCCCAGGTTAGAGCATCACCTCTCAGGCCCACCTCAGCTTACCTCACAGCCTCAGCTCAGTTCGGCTTGCCTCAGCCTCAGCTCAGTTCGGCTTACCTCACAGTCTCAGCTCAGTTCGGCTTGCCTCAGCCTCAGCTCAGTTCGGCTTGCCTCAGTCTCAGCTCAGTTCGGCTTGCCTCAGCCTCAGCTCAGTTCGGCTTGCCTCAGCCTCAGCTCAGTTCGGCTTGCCTCAGTCTCAGCCTCAGCTCGGGCTTCGCCTCCAGTCTCAGCTCATTCGGTTGGCCTCAGTCCTCAGCTCAAGCTCGGCTTGCGCTCAGTCTCAAAAAAGGCTCAGTTCGGCTTGCCTCAGTCTCTAGCTCATGTTCGGTCTTGCCTCACTCTCAGCTCAGTTCGGCTTGCCTCACTCTCAGCTCAGTTCGGCTTGCCTCACTCTCAGCTCAGCCCGCTCAGTTCTCTCCCTCGTGCTGCTCTGCACCGTAGCGACCGGAGGAGCGCGCTGCTACCCTCCAATCATCAGCGCCGGATGCTGGTTAGGACGGGTCGCGCCGGCCACCGACAGCGGACTTCCGGCCTTTCAGTGAGGAGCGGACCGTGGGAGGCAGTTACGGAATGGGCCAGCCAGCCGCTGATATGGGCTCTGGTTGGCCTCACGAGAGAATCCAGGCACGCGGCTTCGGGTAAAAGAAAAACAGACCCTGCATGCCACAAGTATTGAAAGCCAGAGTGCCGAACTAACAGCTATGTTCGCTGATCCGAGCAATGGACCTTGGAATCAATTCCCTCGAATCTGGATCCTGGATGCACTAAGATATTAGATCCATTACAAAAAATATTTGAGGGATTTTTGGGGTTCCAAGTTCCAACATATTTAGTTCTTTTCCAGGGTTCTACCGGGATTCCAGACCAGCTTTTAGATCCAAGTCCTATCGTGTTTGGAATTCGATATAGCAGGACCCATTCAAACATTGCAAGTGAAATTGTCCGTATGGGATCTTCAACAGGTAACGTCTATTATATAATATATATATATATTATAGATATATATATATCATATATATATATTATATATATTATACTATATATATTTATTAGTTATATATACTATATATATACACTATATAGTATATATTAAATATATATCTATATATTATATAATATATATATAAAATATTGTATATATACAAATATATATAATATATATATTATATGTATAATTGTATATAAAACACACCACCACACACAACCACACACACACCACATATATATATGATATATTTATATGTATATGCATATACTATATATATATATATAATATTATGTATAATATATATATTATATGTATATATTATATATTATATATATATGTGCGGGTGTGTGTGTGTGTGTGTGTGTGTGTGTGTATGTGTGTGTGTTTTCCGCAATATTCTGAAAAGTTCTTGCAATTTCTGATTTATGGAGTCATATTTTTAACCCTTATCGGAAAGTGCCTAAAATATAATGTATCATATAATGCATACATGTTTAAAATACGTTTTCTCCTGAAAGCTAGTAAACGGCGCAGATAGGACAGCAGTGCCCTGGTATCGTGCTTTGAGATGCTGTCCTAATCGTGTCACTTTTTACCGGGTTAGCAGCAATTATAGAGTTACAAATATTTATTATAAAAAACGGCATCGCTACCGCCACCGCTCATAAATGAGTTGGCACCGGCATCCAGCTCGGCCACATGGAGCAGCGCCAAGGACGGATCCAGGGGGGGGGGGCAAAGGGGCCATGGCCCCCCAAACCACCAAGAATCGCGCGCAAATTTGACACTTTCCTTGAGTTGTCGTAAAACCTAAAGCAAACTTTTACTAGAGAAAGTTGTTTTAAATCAGTTATTGATACATAAGGGCAAGCGAAATCCGATGAGTTTTCAGAATTATGCGATAATTTTGGGATTGCCCCCCAACTGTTCAAAATCACACTTTCTGGACAGCCTCATGAGCAGCGCCCCGCCAGGCCCAGCAACCAGCAATCTGCATTCTAAGCGCCTTAGGCCCTACTTCATTTATACATTAAAAGCAAACTATTTTAACCATCCAAACTTGCTGCTGAGCTTGGCATGAGACCGGCAAGCCTGAGTTCAGACATAGCTTCAGGCCCGCCGAGTCTGAACTGAATTTGACACGGCGTCGGCTTCGTGGTACTGAAATTTGCATCCCTAGCAGCAACCATGCCGGATTTATATTATTATATTATATACCGGATTATAACGTTTGCTGGATTCTGCTCGAGTATGCTGCGTTTTCTTAGATGGATATCATGTTTGGGAGAACCAGAGCTTTTATGGCCACTCCATCTTCATTCTACCATCTGAAATGCTATTGCCTCTGGCATGGCAGTAAAACTGTCACCTTTGAGGCATCCATCCAGCATTTTGTAAACTTCTTAATTCTTATACAACACCATCCAGTTGTTTGGGCTCAAGGGGTACCTACCATACCAGTTTTGTTCCCTAGACCCTTTCCCTCCGAGTCCGATCTCTCGGCGTCTCCGGGTCTCGGTCCAACTCTCTGGGGTCACGGTCTCTGTTGTCTCTGTGCCCTAGTCGGACCCCCGGCCGCAGTTTATTATCTCCGGGTCCCAGTCCAACTCTCTGGGGTCACAGTTTCTGTTGCCACTTGTCTCTGTGTCCCCAGTCGGACCTTCAGCCGCGGTTTATTGTCCCCGCGTCTCAGTCTGACCCGCTCCGGCCAAGGTATGTGTTGTCTGTTTACTTCCCGGGCGCTGGCCGCTGCCCGGCGGCCACTTGGCCAAATCGATCGCTCCGTGACGTCACCGGGTTCCCTGGCGCCGCTGACGGCGGGGCGGCTCCGTCGGGCCTGGTGGGACCCGACAGCGGGTCACGAGACGCCCCCCCCCCTCTGAGCTCCATAAGCGGCGCCGACTGCAGGGCTGCTTGCGGTCGATGATGACGGCAGCAGAGCCTCGCTTCCATTGCAGGGCGGCGGCCGGCACACGTGGTCCGGGCGGCGCCGGCGGCGCCGGGGTGGTGTTGTGACGCGTGTGGGCGAACTGTGCACTGCCGGGGCGTGACGTGACGAAACGCGACGTGACGAGCACCCTTTCGGCCGGCAGATGGAGGCTGGAGAGACGCAGCGCACCAACGGCCACCGGCCGGGAGGCGCCCAGAACGGCGGCAGCGCCGTGGGGCGGGACGGTCCTCCCAGCAGCGAGCCGGCGCGACGCGTCAGCGTGCCGGTGAAGACGGCGGCGGAGCGCGGCGCGGCCGCCGGGCCAGACCGGGTGCCGGCGCGGCGGGTCACCATCGCGGACGGTCCGCCGGCGGTCAGCGGTGACGCGGGTGACCGGCGCGGTGACAGGCTCGGTGACGGGGCGGCAGTGAAGCCCGCCGCCGCTGCAGTGACCGTCGGTGACAGTGTGACAGAGTTGGAGAGGTGCGGCAGGGCAGCGCTGGAGAGGTGCGGCAGGGCAGCGCTGGAGATGTCCGCCGCCAGCGCCGCCGCCGCCGACACGGACAGGCCGCCGCTCAGATGCGCCATCTGTGGACAGCACTTCCGCAACCCCAAGGTGAGGCCTGTCTGTGGCGATGTGGGCTAGATAATACTGCTGTCCATACGTAATATGTAGACCAAATGCAGTGGTGGATGCTGCAGAATCTTGTTTCGCGAGGCGCGGACTCGTGGATAACGGAATGGCTGGCTCTGTGAGCACACTATCCACGCTGGCTGGCTCTGTGAGCACATGACACTACCAATACTGCCCCCAGGGCCCAGGGCTCCCGGACGGAAGCCGAGATCGCTTCTGCTTGGCTTCATGGCCGACACGTCGATGTCGCGATTGATTGGATCAGTGCGTCGATGCGGGAATCAGGGCCCCGCGAGGGATCGGCGGCTGTCATGTCCGCATCCCGGGCCTTGCCGCTCTGTTGGTAATGCTGCTGTCTTATGAATGTAATCTATGCATGTTGTATTGTCACTTGTATCTATGTCTATCTTGACAGGAACATTGAGCCACCATTGTTCACAAAAGTCGCTTATAGGCGCCGGCCGCCGGTGAACAATATAAACATGCGTACTGCCCGGGGGCGGAAATCCCCCTCCCCTGAGGGTTTTCATGTAGGTATAGCGAAAAACGGCACATTTGGCAAAGCTGTTTGGGATCAGTTACCCACATGGTGCGCCATTTTTATATCGGGTCATCTCAGGTTATGTCAACACTCACCAAGTCAGTTCACCTGGTCAAGTCAAGTGATTCCACCTCCAAAAGCGTTTGTGGTCGTGCACATCCAAAGTGATTGACTGTGGTTTCAATGTGAGCTTCAAACCTGAGGTTTGAAGCTCACAGGATGTCATCAGGTGATAAGAACCTTCACTTCGTGTATCTTATTTTGTATATCGGTATTCGGTGACCTAAGGTCAAGTATATTTCGTGACCTTCCCTTTCCTATAATGCATAAGTAAATGGGACAAATACAATAGAAACGTAAAATCCGTATGAAACGGCTAAAACTGATCAGTTTTAACCAGATCCACCACTATTGTGCCAAATGCAAAGCCCTGTCACATTTCTGTTCTTTGACCTCTATACGAAGTCAACTCTGGTGACCCCCCGGTTACGTATTACCGTTTATGGTATAGTGGTTCCCAGCTCTAGCAGCACAATTAACCCTTTTCAGAAAACAGAGGTCATTATCCCACCTTTCAAAATCTATAGCGATTTATCAAAAATAACGTTTTTTTCGAAATGTGTTGGTTGCACCTGTTTACACACTTCAATTGGAGCGTCGCAACTCTCAATAAAAACAAAAACTGAGAGCGCAAATGTATTTATTCCCTTTTCTTCGTCATTTAATCAATTCTGGGCTTCGTTGCCGACAATGCGTACCGAAAAGTTATATTGTTAGCCGAGGGATACATCAAAGCTGTCTTAGCGTATCATTTATGGTTCAACTTCACAGGCCTTTGTTTACCCCCCCCCCCCCGCAATAATGGCTCCGTTACCCCAAATTGAGTCATGCATGACCCACCGTTTGGGAACCACTGGTTTACGGTGTCTCTCTACCTCTCTCCGTTCGGAAGTTATACTAAACGCTAGACTTATACTAATTCGTATTTTTTGAACGTGGTCGATTTCAGGTCATTCACTTGACCTGAAATGTTACCCGTTGACCTGAAACCTAAAAATCGCATGCTGTTAGATTGCTCTCATGACAGGCAACATGCTGGTTCTGACCACATTGCTCTATGTTGCTTGGTTTGGAAGTTAACAGGGGGTTTCTTTTTAGGACCCCCGTAGGGTGAAGGGGAGAAGAGGTTCCCGTAGGGCGAGGGTTAAAGGGAGTGTGTCTACTCACACCGCTTATTTGAGGTTATTGACACTGGTTTATAGAACATAACTTTCTGAATCGAACCATGCATTTCACTTTTCTAGATTCACACTAGTTGCTGAGATATTCCAAAGATCCCAGGAACTGCCTGGTAGCAATTAGTTACGTACTTATAACCACTACCATAAGCATAGCTAACATCGAAATATCAATACAAAATTGCTAGCATATCGTTAGCGCCGGCAGATAGCATTTCGACCAAACAGCTCGGCAGCGCTGATAGCAGCTGCCGAACACAGACAGCCTCGACGGTCATTTTGCTTTTCGACGTTTTTGAAGTAAATTTAGCCCGAATATTTTTGAATGGATGGATTTCCCAGGTCAGGCCACGCGCTAAGCATAGCTTGTTGCACAGGCCCTGGCCCCACCACCAGATCACGCAATTCCTGGCGTCCGGTATAATTTAGAAGCGAGAGTAGTACGTGCCCGGCATACCTGGATAGGGTCCACCCCACCCTCTGACGTCACCTGAACTTGATTGCGACCGCTGCCACTGGCCGCAGGCCATCTCAGTCAGGGGCAAATAGTGAGCGCCGAAGCGACTAAACCCGGGCTGCCACTCCGGGTGAGGCCAGAAGCCTAAAGCGCTCTCCCGACTGAGCTACAGGGGCTACTGAGCTTGTTCGTATGTATTGTTTATTGTCTTAGGTGCGCTGTTTTACATAACATCTTTATCCTTCTGATTATAGTGGCAATCGTTTGATCGATATCAAAACAAAAATAAGCAAAACGAATATTAGTGAAAATTCAACTAAATGGGCTTTAGATGTGAATTTGATAGTATCCAACAATCAAACCGATCGCCTCTTACCGTAAAACAAATATGTTGGACATTCCTAAACAGTAGACACAATCCCTTTGAGGAAATATTTAAGCGATGCTCTGAGGGTAATTTTTGTCAGGAACGTTGCCAGGTACCGACCCTGACTCTTACCTATACTCTGGCAGTGGCTGTCTTACCCCCACTCTCCCACGAATCGTTTACCTGAGTTACATCGTCTGTGTTTGCCCAGAGGAGGACAGGTTAACATAACAGTTTACGGCTCCAGGAATGTGTGTGTGTGTGTGTGTGTGTGTGTGTGTGTGTGTGTGTGTGTGTGTGTGTGTGTGTGCGTGTGCGTGTGCGTGTGCGTGTGCGTGTGCGTCTGCGTCTGCGTGTGCGTGTGCGTGTGCGTGTGCGTGTGCTTGTGGGACAGCTCTATGTCTAAGCTACAACCAGGATAGGTAAAAACGGTTTCGGTGGCCCCCGACCAAATCTGGCCGAAAAAAAGTGGCCCCGTGACCTGAGCAATAATGAGCATTGCAGCTAAAGCAGATCACACTGCCACATATTCCCAGCAAACGATATTAAAATTCCTACCCACCAATTTACGTTTTCACAACAAAAATCACATTAAAGTAGTCCTTGCTCGCCATCACAATGGTCTTGAAAGTCCGAAATAGTTTTGAATGGTCTTTTCCGGCCCGGACCGGAGCGAGCTTGAAGTGTTATTATTGCGCCCGCTTGTGTATCATGATCGCATTTTTTACCAGTCCCGGCTAATACATTACAATTGCTGCTCTCTATGTATGTTTTGATGGTTGAAGAACACAAAATATAAGTTTAAAAAAACTAAAGCTAATTCATATGATAAAAGTTAGCGGTTAGAGTTAGCTTCCGCTAATTTGGTTAGCAGTTTAGCGGTTTAGCGTTAGCGTAGGTTAGTTTTTTAGTTAGCGGATTAGCGGTTAGCAAAGCTAACCGCTTTCACAAGATTATATCAAGTGTTCAGCAAACTGCAAACAAAAAGTACAAGAAAGTACAACGCAGAATGTGAATGTTTAAAAAAGCGACATTTGTATGCGTGGCAACTGGCATCCTTATTGTAAATAACAAAACATTAGGAGATCAGTTGTGTAGATCTCCTTCTACATCAGGGAATGTGTAAATTTGCGCCGATTTCAGGCGTTTTATTGGGGGAGGGGCATTTGCTTGCCCCTGATGCCCCCTGGATCCGCCAGTGTCTGGCCCATACACACAGTAGAAACAAATTAGGGGATACCAGAGAACGATCCATGATCTGGCCAGCCCAAGGGTGGTGCACTTCTGAAAGTTGGGGGGGGGGGCGAAGGCATTATAAAGTCGATTCTTTCCATACAACGCCCATACAGGCGTAGCTCTAACACCCGGAAATGTTTGGGGGACGCCCCCTCCCCCAACCGGTTCCGACGCCCATACACCAGTCACATGATGATGACGGTGCCATGTGCCGGGGCCAGATTCGCTCCATGTGCCGGTCCGGGACGTGGCTGTGGGCCATCACAGTCTCTGTCTCCCCGTAACACCCGTGCAGTACCGTTTCTCTGTGTGTGACGGTCACTGTCGGTCGGTCGGTCGGTCGGCGCGGCCAGCTGCGACCTGTCGCGCGCGGCCGTGCAGTGCCGCCGCTCACCGGCGATCGATACTGCCGCTGTCCTGCCGACGGCTCGCAGCCAGCTCAGCGGTACACGTGTACCGTACCACCCGGCACACAGCACTGGCCGCTCGGGAACGCAGTACCGCACATCCGGTCCAATCAGTACAGAGTGTATGCACCGTGCGGCGTGCACCCGGCACCAGACAGTCGTTCTCTCTACGGTACTACACACACAAACACGTCTGGCACATAGCAGTCAGTACCCATGCATGAACAAAATCGGCGTACACAACAATAGGTCGCGAAATTCAAAATGAGTACAAAGTAATCGAGATATATATATATATATATATATATATATATATATATATATATATATATATATATATATATATATATATATATATATATATATATCGCTCTCGTCATCGCTCTAGGCTAAATCGCTCTTCTGAAAAAGCCAGACAGAGAGGGTCATGTCAGTGCTGAGTGTATACATGCTGGTATACCAAACGTAAATAATGGAACGGAATGATATACGAAGTGAATGAAATGTGAATGGAAAAGTGAATGAAACTTGAGTGAAGTGTGAGTGGAATGTAAATTGAATATGAATGGAATGTGATCGGAATGTAGGTAATTAATTGTGAATGGTATATGAATGGAATGTGAAAGGAATGTGAATATAATGAGAATGGAATGTGAATGGAATGTGAATGGAATTGGAATGTGAATGGAATGTGAATTGAATGTGAATGTGAATGGAATGCGAATGTAATGTGAATGTAATGTGAATGGAATGTGAATGGAATGTGAATGGAATGTGAATGGAATGTGAATGGAATGTGAATGGAATGTGAATGGAATGTAATGTAATGCAACGGAATGCATGTAATGCAATGGAATATAATGGAATAGAATGCGAAACTTCTGTGAATAAACATGAATGCAGTGTAAATCGAATGCAATTATAATTGGAATGTGATTTAATTGAATTGAGAAACAAAGGAGATTTATAAGTGAACGGGAAAGGAGTGAAAATATAATTATACACATATGAGATGGGAATGAGATGCAAATGGAATGAGAAAAAGGAAGAAAGAGAAGATAATGGAACTTAAATGTTAATTAAATAATGCTAGGATGATAATGGAATAATAATGAAACGATAATGGAATGATAACGAAATGATAATGACATGACAATTCAAAAATAATGCAATCATAGTTAAATGCTAAATGTAATGATACCTTATTATAATGCAACGATAATGGAATGACAAATGTATGATAATATAATGATAATGTAATGATAATGGCATAACAATGGTTCGATAATGGAGTGAGACATGACACTGTGAATATAATGGAATGTTAAGCGAATGTTCATGGAATGTGAATATACTGCTAAGGAATGTGAATTATGTATGAATACCTAATATACTTATAATTGCAATGCTAATTAATTATGACATTGAATGTGAATGGGATGAAATGGGGTAAAAATATAAGGTGCACAATGCACATGGTAGACAAATGAGACATAGTGTAATGTGACCAAATCGGGAACAAACTGAGAATGAAATGTAAAGCGAATAGATGACAGAGTGTGTAGACAAGACACTCTGGCATGTAGGAACTACCTCGCTGATTGATCGCATATCAGCTTAGGAGACTTTCCCCGGGATGATCGATCTCGTTTTCCAAACCCAGGCCTTTAGTTCGTCCGAGTATTTAGCGGCAGACAGATGGAGCTGTCTCCGCCGATGACTGAGCTGCGGGCTTTGAGTGCAGAGGATAAAGTGTTGCC
>VOPJ01000917.1:0-10841 GCA_014673585.1 Semibalanus balanoides
AGCATATTCCTTTATTCAGAAGAACGTTACCAAAGAGAGCGCGTAACTAAAAGAAGCTGATTTAATGACGGGGCTTCCGCACTATCCCTGGGGCAAACACTAACTCAGGTCGGTTTATGTTCATATTTAATATTCAGTGTGTAATTAGTTTGCACCAGAACACAGACAGTCAGCACGCGGAGCCGGCAGAAAGTCAGCACGCGGAGCCGGCAGGAAACGTTGCGTGTACTGGCGGTGTTGCATTGAGCCGGGGGCTGATTTTGTTTGCGGTTGTGTGTGACGGGTGGAGCGGTGACAGGTGCGGTGCAGGGCAGGGCAGGGCCGGGTGGGTGGCGGCCGGCACAACACCTGTGCCGCCCCTGGCTCCGTACCGCCTCAGCCCCCACCCCCAACCGACCCCAGGCCATATCAGCCCCCTACCGGCCACGTGGACTGAGCGTTTGTCATAGAGGCCAGACCACAGTTCATGTGGTTTATTGCTGTCAAACGCTGGGATTAGCTGACAATCTTGTTTGATAATTTTGTGTCATATGAGTATATGTTGCGGGATCTCTATTTTGAATATATAGTGCGGCTGCATAACGCTTGAATTCACGGCACAAGCCAAAATATGAAACAAAGAGTTGATAATAAAATATAAGGTATCCGGGATATAACACACAAACACAGCATAGGTATATTACACACTTGCTTCAGTGAAAATCAAAATAATCGTGCACGTTTATCGCTCCACGGAACGGCATGTCAATCAGTGCCGACCAGTTCCGTTTGCTTCAGGTTAGGAGAACTTGCCACATTTTTGCCTTCTGCAACACTTAAAGCCTTCTAAAAATGTGTATTTGAAAGATTTTTTTTTGCGGATTAACCGCCTCCTGCAGTGCTCAAAAGATATTGAATAAGTTTTAAAGTATAATAAATGTTTATTTAAACTATTTATCATATGTCTAAGTATGTTTTAGCATAAGTGAAAGCGTGTGGTAAAAGGTTTTAAAAACAAATTTAAATCGGTCAAAGGTTCCTCGCTAAAAACAACGGTATTGGGAAGTACTTAGCACATTTTTTGGTGCATAGATGCTTTTCCAGCTCATTGTTAATTTATATTTGAATACAGTTAAACATAACTTGAAGTGTGTCCTTTCTAACGTTACTGTGGATTTGAACTAGCTAAAACAATATTTCGTCTTCAATTCATAAGAAGTGAGTGAAAATTGCTCTTCACTTTGGTTGCCCATAGGCCATACCCTTGATATTTCCTAGCAACAATATATTGTTCGACGTCCCCCATTCCTGGTGCATGCAGTCTGTTAACTGTTTAAAGCATTTTAATGCAAACAGCACACAACAAATGTTGACATCACTTAATTAAATGGTAAACTGTCTTTTTGAGCTTAAACATGATTAGATCGTTCAATTTTAAGCGTACGAAAATTGCTCTTTACTTCTTTCGCCCATACACACCGTAGAAACGATATAAGTTATCGTCGCTTTTAACATTTAACGAGTTGAAACAAAAACGTGTGATATAGTGGTGGTATATGTCGCGCTCCCAATAATGGAGGGAAACACCGATCATGAACTCTGAAGGAAGTATATGTATACCAGCTTTGAAATTGTCAATTTTTATCTAAATATAAAAGCTATTATTTCATTCGTAAATTGACACACGATCAATTTAATATCATACCTAGCTGTTGCATAACATAATGCAAAACAGACATCAAAGGGATAATATTTATCTTAAAAAATAAAAACCTCTACATAAACCGACCATTGCAAAACGCTCCGCCCGCTAGCTCCGGTGCGACTCGGGCAAAAGTGCTGCCTTTTTTGTCCACGCGCCCAGAGCCCGTGAAACTCAGCTGTCACGTGACCTGTGACAGACCGCGCCGTCAGCCAATCACAGCTCAGCTGCAGTGCCCCGGGTGATGTAACCCTGACCGACCCCTGACTGGTCAGGCGGATTGGCGCCGCGTCGCGTCGGGCCGGGGCGAGGGAAGATTCAAAAGGTAGGTATTGTATGGCAATGGACTGGTTTATGGACTGATATAGTGGTGGTTTATGCTTTTTGTTATAATGAACAGCATCATGTAATGCACTTTGAATCAGAACAACTACAAAATAGCCCCTTCATTTGAGTCGGCACCAGGCGACAACGTCAAAATGTGAAGGTGAAGGGATTGTTAATCTAAGTAGTTTACGTCATACAGGGGCGGATCCAAGGGGGAACAGGGGCACGTGCCCCCCCCCCCCCTCGAAACATCTGAGAAGGGCCCTTTTCGGTGCGCGCAGCGCGCTGAAAAACGATTAGGAGGTATTCGGTAACACACGAAAGCTCCGATGTTTTGAATATTTATTTTATTTTAGAGTTTGTATTTAATCTTTGTATTTAATATACATCACCCACTCCACTTTGTCTTTTTGCAGATCCCAGATGAGTCCCTGAACAAGTCGGAAGAGTGCTTAAAAAGTCGGAGGAGCCCGAAGACGATCTGAAGAGACCCTGGGCCCTTTCAACAGTAAAAGTGCAGTTGTCCAGGAAATAAAACTCAAAATTTTCGCGCCGCTTCGTGGCGCAATTGAATTCAGAGTTCCATGGTCTTGAGCCTAAAAGATGTTCGAAGTTGGTATAGCTGATTCCAAATTGGTGTCGCTAATTCCAAAATTAATATGGTAGTTTGCTAACTCTAGCTCCTAAAAGTTGGTATGGCCAATGTCATACCTGTCATACTACATTTTTTTATAAATTTAGTCTGAATGCTTTATAGGGATGGCTTTCCGAGGTCAGAACCCGCGCTAAGCAGAGCTTGTTGCGCTGGTCCTGACCGATCCACCCGATCGTGACATGCCTGTTGGACGGCAGAATTTAGAGACGAAAGCGTTTTACACGTGCCCGACATACCTGAGAACGGTTCCGTCCTCGCTCGCTGAGTACCTGGCCTTGAGTGCGACCGATGCACCGTGCCGCGGCCATGGGCCACAAGTCAGGAGCATAGCGAGCAGACGAAGCGACTCGGAAGACCAGGCTGCCACTTCTGAGATAGGTCAGAAGACCAGCGCTCTCCCACTGAGCTACAGAGGCGGACATTACATTCCCTTGTAACATACCTTTTCATCCGTTTTGTTTGGCCCTTTCAACGCTTTCAACGCTCGGGAAGGGCCCTTTGGAGACGCTACCTGGACGAAATCCTCGCTACGTGCCTGGGCCCTACAAAATTTGCAAAGGGCCAGGGCGTCGCCGACGGGGTGTCGGGTGGGGAGAAGGTCCGGACCACAATTCTTAGGAGGCGGAGGTCGACCCCCGTCACATCTTAAGCGGGAAAAGTAAAAAAATGCCTTTGCAACAGTAAAAAAACAGCTATCCTCAGTTTACAACTGGAGAATTTCGCGCCGCTTCAAGGCATGACACAAGTTTCGCAATAGCTAAATACGAATTTGAAAAATGCGAAAATTAATTGCATTAAGTGGCTGGCAGAGGCTCTCCTTGGTGGTAATTCGGTCCGACTCAGGTCCGACTCGCTCAAAAAGTATTAACTATCAAGCGGGATACATGTTTTATCGTTTAGCTTGTCTGCCGAGTACAAAAAAGGCGACGCGAACGCAAAGTCGCTGACATCGGCAGCCGCGGAAGCTGCTCCAGCAGTGCCCAGCTTGCTGGACCTGGAATAGCTAATAGTTGGGACCAGGCCAGGACCATCTCTCCAAGATGGGCGAAAAAGTCGCTCTGCCTCTTGTTGCTTTCAAACCATTTGCAATGCTACCAGTAGTGTGTTACAATTCGGTACATATGCAGTATGCATATAGTTATTATTGTAATATGTACTATTGAGCGCTTACTGCCGCTGGTCATCGTGATTTACTATCCGAGGCTAGCTAATGTATATGTTACATATATACAACTACCTTCATTTCAATATTTTTCATCACACCGAGATTTTCAACTAGGAAAAGGGGTTACCTGAGGCTTGGCTCCACTCACAGTCTGGTTGCAATATTACAATTTTGCTTTCCACGATAAAACAAAAAATCAAGCCGCTTCGCGGCGTCACATCAGTGGCCATCATCATAACGAAGCCATCGTCATCGTCTTTGTTTCGTCGTAACGCTGAATTGAATGAATAACTGAATGAATTTCTGTTACTGCAGCGGGATCTCAGTCTTATGTCAGCCTGGTCCGTCAGGTGGGGACTCACTCTTAACCCTGCAAAATGCAAATAGTATTACGATGGACTCTCAGGCGTGCACCCGGTTCAGACCAAATATGTCATCAATATTACGAACTCGATTTCATGGTAAGCAAAATTGGGACCTCGGCGTTAACACTAGACTCAAAATTAACCTTTGCATCACATGTCTCTGACATAGTCAGTAGGGCTAACCGAGCGCTTGGCCTCCTTACTCGTTCCTTTCAAGTCGGTACTAGCACTTCAAAATTCAACCGCAGCGCAGTGCCTATAGCTGCGTACTTCGCGAACGTGCGTTCAATTTTAGAATACTGTAGCGTGGTCTGGGCGGGGGCGGCCAGCCTCCCACACTGTGGCGGGGTTGATCGAGTGCAACACCAAATTTCCTTCATTTGCTACTTACTTTCATACATCCTCCGGACAGCTAATTCTCTTTCTTATGCGTAGGCTTCTGCTCCATTTCAAAAATTCCTTCCTAACATCACGCAGAGTGCACACGATTCTGCTCTTCTTGAGGAGCCATCCTGCGGGGAAAGTGGACTCTCGGGTCCTGCTCGAGTCGTTTTCCCTGCACGTACCCGCTCGATCGACCCGCACCGTCTCTCTTTTTACCGTGCCCTCGAGCACGGGTAGACAGAACTGTAGACTCAGGATGTTCTGCCGGCTCTCTAGAGCAAATGAATGCCTTTTAGGCAGTGCTTTTAACGCAGACATCTTTTATGACAGTTTTGGAGCTTTTAAAACCCAGGTGTTGAAGTACGTTTTAACCCTGTAGTTTGTCTTTGTAGACTTTAAGCTGTGCGATGATGTGATATGTGTGCTGTGTGGTTTATTGTTTGTCTTATATTCATGACTTCGCCTGTCAGTGGAGCGTAGCTCTGTTGGTGATCAACGAAATAAATAAAAACACAAAATAGCATTTTTAGCTTCTTATCCTTTACAAGGCCCATCGCCTATATTTCTAGGTTTTATCATGCAAATCCGTAAAAAATCGCGCCGTTCAGCGGCGCTAAATAACAGGTATACTGCTGTCACATGCAAATCCATATGACAAATGCTGCAAAGGCTTAAATACACTCATAACTAATATGGTTACATTTTTTATCGTCATTTTAGCCGACCCCCACTCAAAAATTATTGGCGACGCCCCTGCAATGCATAGGGCCCTCTCAGGCCTGTCAAGGACCTTCTCAGACCGGTATGGGACTCTTTCAGGCCTGACGAGGGCCCTCTTGGCTTGTCAAGGGCTTTCTGATACCTGAAAATATACTTTCAGACCGACTGGAGGCCCTTTCAGAACTGCAAAAACGCTCGGGGCCCTTTCCAGATCGAGGGCCCTTTTTACGCTCGGGGCCCTTTTTAGCTCGATGTGCCCCCCCCTCCCTCCCAAAAAAGTCCTGGATTCGCCCCTGACGTCATAGTTTGTGATTTGGCGATTTTGTATTCAACGACCCGGAAAACCTTCATCATAGCGTAGCAAATCACGTCATTTTGTTGTATGCCGCTGTAAACTGCACCATCGGTCGAGGAAACGAGTAGGGGAGCACCTGCTCAATGCTCATGAAGAAGGGTCAGTCGCCTCTGAGGCCACTGACCAGCCCTTAGTTCCCCACCTACCCTGCACATGGCACAGATGGTAGCCGAGCATGACAACAGGATAATCAGAGCAGGTACCCTGTCAGTGGAGGTCAGGGTACAGCCAGCAACACTGCCGGAGCCGCGGGGGGCGTCTCAGGCAGGTGTTTCCTGCCCTTCCCCAGTGGTCCCATCCTGAAGGCACGAGGTAAACTCGCATTTAGAGTAGCCCCCGTGGCAACGCGATTAGTTATTCAGCCTGATTTTGCAAAACAGATGGTACATGAGGCGTTCAGCGGCTATTACGGGAGCGGTAAGCGCATGCCGAGCTATAAAGTTAAATACAGTTGGCGTTTTAGCTGTTTGCAGCCTGTGTATTAGGTTTAGGACTTACTTTGAAATTATGTGAAACTATCAAGCTCATGGCCGGCGTCTGCCCGAAACAGAGGTCATATTATCAAAACCTAATGATCGAACTCAGGGACAAGCAGGAATGTAGGGGCAGACTTGTGCTTGATTCCAGTGGAATAGAATCTGATTCCGGAATCGATTCCGGTTGTGCTGGAGTCGGAGTCGAATTCTATTCCGTTGACATCTGCGCAGAAATGGAATAAGATGGAATATATAGACGTTAGTTATAGATATCTTGATATAGACATTCTCTCAGTAACTAATGATATTTAAGGCGGAGACATATACCTACCAACACTGAACTTTGTATATGGCGACATGTTATTTATTGTTTCGACATTCATAATAACTTCATGCCAGTTTCATCTTTCAAAACATAAATCTTTCAAACTTCCCCCTAGTGAAAAAGTTTTATAAGATCTAATTTCTATAATATTCCTATGATATTTCCTAGATGTTTCATAGGAATCTTATATCAAATTATAAATTATATAGTACTTTTTCACTAGGGGTTGTATATTAAATTGCAAAATAGGATCCTGCACATAGTCCATGCACATAGTTATATGCACCTATTTCTAGATATTAGGTATATTGCTTTGTTCTTTTTCAAATAAACTTGACATTTTTTAGCTGTCGCAACTTTGCAAACAAGGCCATTATTTTCGACAAAACTCATCAGTTTATTCTAGTTCAGTTTTATCAGTTTTTCAGCAGTTGATTTCAATTTGTCTGACAAAAAAGCCATTAAGGTAAACATACCGGTAAAGATATTAGTACTATACAAGAATGACATTCAATCGTTTTCGTTGTGTCAATTAACGAGCGAGCGCACGGAAGCGCGTAGATAATATATGATATAGAGAATTTTTTCTCACATATAAGCGGCCGAACCGCGGCGGGCCGGGCCGGCCGGCCGGCCCAGACGCGACGCTAAGAGATCAGAAGCTATATATATATATAGAAACCCGCATCCGATAGACAAGCGGTTCTTCGCATAAGAGATAGATAGACATTATGTTAATTGAAATGTTTTTTCTCATGTGATAAGAAATTCAGCACGGGGCGTGACACGTGCCGCGTCAGGGGTGTAGAAAGTATTATCTGCTGCCGCTGAAGAAACGGGTGGACTATAAACTAAAAATTTTGTGTGAGGCTGGGACCAAACCACTGGCAATGTTGCACAGGTACAACTCTGGTCAGTCGCACGTGCGCCACGTGCACCCCCTGTTCCGTACACACAAATTATCCTGCAAAACATCGTTGATTAACGGGACGGACCTAATCTCGGCTCCAAAAGTCGCAAAGACACGGGTAACACAGTCGTAAGAAACGAATCGCACCGGCGTATGCACAGTTGTCGTATCAGCGAAAAGCGCGTGGTACGTGCAAAGTTACTGGTATACAAGCGCAAATTCCATAGTTTTTATGACGTCTTCCAATTTAAATCAGATGCTTCAGCACCCTAGGGGACGTGAAGCGATGAAACACACCAATCGCTGTAGACAATGTTAACGTCTCTAAAAAAGAGCAATTTCAAAAATTTAGGTTTTGCATACCAGTATTTCACTGTTAAAGTTATGTCTTAATATTTTTATGCGATTTTTATATATTTTCCTTAATTACACCGCGTAGCTTAAAACCAAAGGATGCTAGACGATAAAAATTGATGCGTGTGTTAAAGCGCAATCAAATCCATGCTAATACCCACCCAAATGAATTTTTTTGCCTACAAACATGAAGCATTTTTTTTTTTTTTTTTTTTTTTTTTTTTTATAATTGGAATGTAAAATAACGCTTCAAAACCTAATTTAGTTTAAAGTATCGAGTTTTAGTTCGGATCTATTTTGGACGGCAAAACAACACAGCGAAAATAATCAAAATCCATGTTTTTGCACAGAACGAACTCGTGGACGGGTGATAAAATTGACGCGGATTTATTTCGGACTCGCTCGTCCTTCGCGTTTAAAGGCGTCTTCCTGGTTTGTAAACAAATTATTTTATGATCAGACTTCTTTATAGGACTTCGTATATGAAGCTATCCAGCTCATGGCTGGCATCTGCCCGAGACAGAGGTCAGGTCATATTATCAAAACATCGTGGTCAAACTTAAGGACAAGTAGGAATGTGTAGTCTGAGGCAGACTTGTGCTGATTCCTGCAGTGGAATCGAATCCGATTCCGACGATAACACATTTGTATTTCCTTCATTGTGTAAGTGAAATAAAGTTATTTGTACGTCATGAATATTTGATTGAAGAAATAAGTACTTTTTTACATTTTGCCGTGGATCATACAAACAATGGCTTGGTCTCAATTATCATATGATCTACATTGTTGCCAAAGTTAAAAAATCGCATGCATCAGTTTGCAATCAAAACGCGCGTGGTCTGTGAAAAGCAGCCAGACACCACGATCGGTTGCCTTTCTGTGGTTTCTGACGGCGGGCCGACGACATCTCGCTCGAATTACATGGAGCGCTCCCTGACAGCTCGAATTACATACACCGACTGACAGGCGGCGGTCGCCGGTCGGCGTGTTGAGATGGGCGAAAGGGGACGGGATGGGCGTCTTCCCGCGAGCCAGGAGCGCCCGGACGACACCTGCTACTGAGGCGTGTCGGTATCACATGCCCCATCAACCGGCCAGGTTTTTGTACCCCCGCTGGTGCGTGGTAGGACGGCCGGAGACCGCGGTCACTGGCCTCCACGCCCCCGGGGCGCATACCAGGGGAGCAGCAGGTGCTCTGGCCACTGTACGAGGAGTACGAGCGCTGATGGTCCGTCAGCAGCTCGGCCGCCGCCGCTGGCCGGCTGACGGCGTGGGCAGCTGACCGGCGCAGGACATGCGAGGATGCCATCAGTAGAGGAGGAGCACGTGCACGCGGCATGGTGCATGGCAACGGTAGCCCGGGGAATGACCCACCCTGAAGGCACGCTGTGCCTAGCTAATAGCCTAGCTGAATGAGTGCAATATGAAATGGAAATGCGTTATTGTGCTCGATATTCATATGAATATCGAATATGGCAGTAGATCAGTTTTGCCTTAGCATGTAGCTTGGTGTTTAGAAACAAGGATTTAGCACGCAACTTAGTTCATGGGACCAAACATGAATAAAATATACGAAATCATTCAAGGAAAACACCCATTGTCTACTTCTAAGGGCGGTAACTTCTTGTTCTCGGAAGCTAGCAGACCAACATGTGCGAGAAAAGTCGGATCTATTGCTAATGGTATTGAGAACCGAAGTCGAACACTCTGCCTGCGACTGGTGAGTCCTAATGACATCGCTTCATGCGGAGTTGCGAAATACAGGGGCGAATCCAGGGGACAACAGGGACTGCAGACCCATGCAAGACAGCGAGCCAATGCCAGTGGGCGGGACTGTGCTGCGGTCCTTGATGGCCGCGTCGGCAAGGGATCTCTCACCTAAGCCAGCGACGCCTGTGTGAAGTGGACACCTTTTGTGACGTCTCATCCGCCATAGATCACGCAGCTTTCCCCGATTGTAATATCCTTAAATAGGTACTTCAGTAGCCTTCAGAGGCTAGACTTCAGTAGCCGTTCACTTCTGGGTAAACAGACTCCTTGTGGGTACTCATATGCTTATAGGTATAGCAAAGCTATTAGTCGAGAAAAAAAGCATTAGCGGTGAGTTGAAAGGTTGTATACCTATAGTTTTACCTTTATCGCTTGTTTTTGCTCGATGACAAGCCTCAGCTTGTCAGTGTTGATTCTATCACAATCAATCTGACATTTCTTATTCTCTCTCGTAGAAGCATCTTTAGAATTGTGTGGATGTGCGACACAATATTATTTCAGTCACCATAAGCCTATGTACAGGGGGCGGGGAGCATGGTCCCATTTTTTTTTTTTTTTTTTTTTGGCTAGGAAATAAACGATGGGAAACGATTTACCAGGACGAGATGAGCCTAAATCTACGAAAATAAGGGGGTTTGGGTTTCTCTCAAAACGAGATCAAAGTTTCGCTGCCCCCCCCCCCACACACACTGTTTGTGACGACGTTCCTATACATTCCCGTCAGTCACTCCCGCAGAAAGTGATTCACGGAAAGCCATAATTGGTCAGTGATGTATCTATTGTGGCATTGCTTATGATAATGTCCACCTAGCACGTGCAGCCAGCATACATACATATATCTTGCATATATCAATTATCGTTATATCATTAGTGAAACATGTTATTGGTTTTGCTGATTTGTGTATACATAAGTCATAAGAGGAGCTGCACGACTGACTGACTGACACGACTGACTGGTGCGAGTCTTGGTAATGAGCCTCAGTAGTCATTGACCACACCCAGGCCCACTGCCTCGTACAACACCGATCAACACCGCAATCCACAGCACTGTTTCAGTGGGAGGGTCCTCCACTCCAGAGCATCAGATCCGGCACACGGCAATGTTTTACAGATTCTCTGGAATGCGTACTTGCCCTTTCGCAATAGCTACTGCAATCCAATGTTTTTGACTTAACATGGGGCCTTAATATTGACAATTTAGCATTGCAATTTCCAACAGAATTGATGGATGGCATGGCATGGTCCGCATGGAATAGACGTACGACTACGCATTAATGTAGAGAAGGTCGATAACCCATCAAATTAAACCAGCTAATCACGTTGTAACATCGTCCTTCACAGCACAATAACCCTC
>VOPJ01000918.1:0-10844 GCA_014673585.1 Semibalanus balanoides
TACCGTGCTTAACTACAGGGAAGCCATATACTTTATCTAGCCCGAGCCGTCAGGTCAGGTCAGGCCAGGTCACGTGTCACGTCAGGACAGGGCAGGGTAAGGCAGGCAGGTCAGAACTCATATTAATTCAGGTTCGTTCAGGTCAAATCAGATCAGACCAGGTGACAAATTAGAACAGCTCAGGTTCAGGACAGATTAAACCAGATCAGGATGCACACAGCAGCACCCACCTGAGGTCAGCAGAGTCATCTGTTGCCGGCTCAGCGGGGTGCCGCCAGTGGCTGCCGTGTCAGCCAGCCGGTGCAGGGAGCTCTGCAGGGCCGTGGCGGCGCGGAACAGCTTCGTCAGAGGACCGTTCACCGCCTCCAGTACAGAGCCATACAGCAGCGAACTGCCGGACAAAACAACCACGACCAACGCCTCAATACAGAGCCATACAGGTGCGAACTGCCGGGACAAAGACCACGAACCAAACACCTCAGTACAGAGCCATACAGCTGCAAACTGCCGGACAAAACAACCACGACCAACGCCTCAGTATAGAGCCATACAGGTGCGAACTGCCGGACAAAACGACCACGACCAACGCCTCAGTACAGAGCCATACAGCTGCAAACTGCCGGACAAAACAACCACGACCAACGCCTCAGTACAGAGCCATACAGCTGCAAACTGCCGGACAAAACAACCACGACCAACGCCTCAGTACAGAGCCATACAGCTGCAAACTGCCGGACAAAACAACCACGACCAACGCCTCAGTACAGAGCCGTACAGCTGCGAACTGCCCGACAAAACAACCACACAGCAATCAGATGTGTCATAAGGTTGACCATCGCCCCAGTAAAGCGCTGTACATCCAGGACTGCACGATGGTATGATCGGACGGCTAGTGAAGGGTGGCACGGATACGGGACAATCCGGTGACGGTAATACAGCGAGTTCAGTAGTGGCCATCGAGCATGCATACCGATTGATCGAACAGTTCCCATGATGCTGACTAATTAGTTGCTTTGATAAGTAACCTGTAACAGTCAGAAGGCATACACCCGAAACCGACCTATGTCTGTTTTTTTACGGCGAGAACAATCTCTGAATTGATACACAAGCAGGCTTCTGAACTCTTCGATAACAAGAAGCTTCAGTGTGGTCATCTAACTTCAAATACTCTGCAATTGACTATATTAATTGACAAACAGACAATATCACACTAGGGGGAGAGACGTTATTGGTGAGTGCTGAGCGCTGACTGTACCTGTCCTGACAGTGTGTGTAGGTAGCCCGAACAGCTCGGAAGGCAGACGGCAGAAGAATGGCCAGCAGTGTTGGCTGCTGCCAGTCTCTCTGCTCCACACACTGGCAGCATGCAGCCAGAGCGTCCAGCACGCCTGCAGGGGCCTGCAAACATCCGGCAAACAACTCAAATTAACCTATTGTCTCGAAGGAAATAGATTCACATAGGTAGACACCAGACAGATGTAAAATAAAGACAATCAAAAGAAATAAAAAGGGAAATGAGGGAGGAATGCCAAACATGTGTTTTCAAAAACTGGATGCTATAATTGAGCAAAATAATAATGGAAAGAGAGATTGAAATTAGCCTGATGCTCATCCATGGGTTTTGAAAAGATAAAACATATGTTTTATTTATTCTTTACTCTGCTTTTTAGGGTTAAAATTATTAACTCTGCTTTAACTTTTTAAGAACCATCAATGAGCATCAGGCTAATTTTAACCTCTCTGCACAAAATTAGTCAGTCTTATGCTGTTGCTCTGGTGTCTAATAGAATCACATCTCATGTCCATTTCCACAATTCAATTTCAGTCATATACATTTATCATAATTTACATCATCAAAATATATCTTACCTGGAGCAGATTTGTTATTTGATTCGCATCTTTCCAAGTTTGCAGATCTTTAAACACATTGTCACACACTTTCTCAGCAGCTGGAAGCAATGCCTTGAACCCATGGATTCGTGTCTCAGATTCAGGACATGAAATTACAGTTTTGTAAGAAGGTACTGACAAGTCAGCTTTGAATAATGACATCAGATGATTCTAATAGCAGTTGTATTTGTTCCATCATTTCTTCACATCTTGCTTGCAGCTTATTCTCATCCAGAGAATCCAACTGTTTTATAAAGTCACTGGCCATTGTGTATAAGTAGATATTAAATCTGAAATAAATAAATGAGATAAAAACAATATTTCTTTATACACTGACACACAGGATTTATATTAATAAACAATAAATAAATGGAAATACTATGGTGTTTGTGCATGTCCATTACCTTCATACACAAAGCTGTCCAGTCAACATGCCAAGTTTACAAGTCACCAGCCTTCAGGCATGACACATATCTGTTGGGAGTATCACAGGCACCACAGCCATTACAGCAACCAGCCAAGATGGAGGCAGAAAACATTGGCATGAGTGTGGACACAGCAACAGCAAACACGGCTGGGAGAGAGAGAGAGATGGTGCAGTGCCTATTTTCCCCAGCTACTAGCTTGTCATTATGGTTCATACACTCAGCTATTGACCTATATCTATCTGGCAGTGATACAATAGAGAGCTAGAGCTAGAGCTAGAGCTAGAGCTAGAGCGAGACAGCGACAGAGACAGAGACAGAGACAGAGACAGAGACAGAATGCCCCTCCTTTTGGCAGGTCCTTTTGAGGTCAGAATGTCACTGTTTTCTGACTTCTCTTGTTAGCAGTAATAGTATGTTAATATCATTCTTGCTAATTTCCTAATTTCATTTGTTTGTTTATTGGGGTTTTCGGGCGCGCCGACAACTAAGGTTCCTAATTTCATGACCTTTCTTTTCTTTTAAAGGAAATAGTTCACCTTCAACATGGGTTTTGAACTGAGATAGCTGTTTTGTAGCCTGTGTAGAAAAAACCCTAACTGCAAGTTTTCTGGGCTGAAAGGGCTCTCCAGCCGAATATATTTAACTTTTTGTCAAGGGATTGTGGGCCTCACACACCTGGGCAGAGGCTATTGTGGGTCTCACACGCCTGGGCAGAGGCTGTACAGTAATCTTACGCGACTATACATTCAAATCTGATTGGCTGAGCCAAGTTTGACGTTGCAGAGAGTACGCATATAGTTTTGATGAAATTAATCATTTACGTCCTTCTGTCCTGAATCGACACGATGTATGGCTGTTTTTGACATTATTAAAAGAAGTTGTATTTGAAAATATAATCAAAATCTGTTTAGAAAAAATCAATCCAAGGTGAACTATTTCCTTTGATACATTCACACGAATTCATAGGTAGGTATGTGTGTCCATAGTGCTAGTTCAGACAGGGTTTTAAACATGGGGTAGAGTTAATAATCTCAACACCACCATGAATTGAGTAAATGAATAATATTTTTAGATGCGGAAGAAAAGCCACATGGCACTGTCATCTTGGTTGGTACATAAGCCATTCAACCTTAAAGTTCATATGATTTCGTCCTCAGATAGTGAATATAAAAAATATACAAAATATATAAGTTATCGGTGAATCTAAATATTGATTGATCAATATTTAGATTACCTCCCTGCAGTTTGCCCAACTGAAGTCGCAATGCACGAGTCCCCAAATCAAGAGGTTGAAGCAATTTCCTCGAGAAATTAAAAGGCTCTGTCATAAATAAGATGAATTTGGTTAATTCTATTCAAATTTTAACAGTAAAAACACGTTTTACAGCGCATTAATTTGCAATATACCGTCTTCCACCGCCAAGAGCTAGGGACTCACCTTTTGACTTTCGCCGCTTGAATAACTGTCGAGTGCGATTTGTTTACAACAGACACCACAATTGGCGCACAAGCGCCATACATGCTTCGCAATCAAATAAGCCGCCAAACGAAATAGCTTCCATATCCGAATGAATTTCTTCACAACAGCAAGTTTTTTGCCTTCATTTTCGTTTTTCGATGCCTACATGCGGTAGCCAGTAGTTTATCCAATATGCAACAAACTTGAATAACAAAAAAAAAAACGTTCTACATGACATATATCTGTATTGCAGGATCATTGGCAGACACCAGAACCGAATGTCGACAAACATTACAAACGGGCGATCATAATGCAGCGAAACGACCTGAGAAGATCGCCAATGTTGCGTTCTGACGCAGCAGCCATGGCCTCCCAAACAGTGGCCTCAATGGAGCCTAGGCTGCATTGCATCAATCCGCACACTCACACACACACAAATGCACAGACAATCGGACGCAAGCACGAAACAAGCACACACACATACCAGCAGGAGATGCACTGGCACCCATCCGTTCAGCGTCATTTCTCATCACCAGCAGATGACTATACGGGCAGTCCCGAGAACACCCGAAACATTAACATAGCAGGCGTCCATTGTCACACCACTCCGCGCACATCAGACACTACCTTACACACTCCACACACTCATCATCCCTTCCCTAGCACGCGCCGCTAGCTCTGCTGCACCTCCCACGAGTCGTCCAGATCGGGACACTGTTTGCCCACGATGCAGGTGCTGGTGAGGGCCGGCCGCTGCAGGTACGTCTCAGCGACGCGTCGCATGTCGTCCCTGGTGACCGCCTGCAGCCGGGCGCGGTGCTCGTCAAACTGGTCATCGGACACACCGTGCAGGAAGTGACGCATGCCGCGCGCGGCCGGCACCACCGGCGCGTCCACCGACTGGAACACGCCCAGCTTGGCGCCGTCCACGTCCTCGTCCGAGAAGTCGTGCTCGCGCGCCACGTCCGCCGCGCCGTCGAACACACGCAGGGTGCCGAGGGATGAGGGGTCGCGGTAGCTGTAGAACGACCACAGCCCCGCCGGCGAGGCCACCGCGCCGCCGCCGTACGCGCCGCCCTTCTCGCGGATCTCGCGGTGCAGGTGGCCGAGGGAGAGCAGGCGGGCCAGCACGCGCAGCGCCGCGAAGTCGGGGTGCGCGTACGGCACGGTCGGCACGCAGCGCGCCGCGTAGTGCACCGGCATCGGCAGCTCCACGTAGGTCTGACAGCCGGCCGGGGTGAACTCGGGCTGCACCCAGCTCTCCGCGCGGCCCTCGCCCAGGGTGCGGATCAGGAGGGACTCGAGCCCGCCGAGCGCGGCCGGCAGGCCGGCGGCGGTGCCGTTCAGGGCGCAGCGCATGCCGTCCTTCATCAGCAGCATCTCGGCCAGCATCTTCAGCTTGGTGACCGTCATGTCCAGCTCGCCGTCGGTGACCAGCTGGCGGACGAAGCGCACCTGGTCCAGACCGCTATAGAGCTGGCGCAGCTGCGCCGAGCTGCTCAGTCCGGCTCCGGCAGCGCTCATGGCGTACTGATGGCCCGCCGCCGGCACACTGTTGGCCAGCTCCGCCGCGCACATCTGCAGCTGGCTGTGCAGCCGCTCCCGGTTCTCGAACGTGACGCCCGTGAAGATGTCCTCCCAGAGCTCGAACATGCGGCCGGCGTTCTTGTCGAGGCAGTGGGAGCTGAGAAGCATGCCCTCCTCGTAGCGACCGGCGTCACTGGGGTGATCGGTGACGGTGACCGAGGCGGACAGACCGCCGGTCCACAGCTGCTGCTGCTGGTCCTGTTGGCGGTAGTCCAGCTTGCCGGCGCCCATGCTCGTCACAAGACGGCAGAAGAGCGGCAGCAGAGGGCGGAAGTAAGCCGGCACTTCGGACGTGTCCACCAAGGCACGGAAGTAGGTGATCCCGTTAGTCGGCTGCTCCGAGATCTGTACCGGCGCGGACGACACCGTCTCGTGGCGCAGCTCGGCGCGGGGCGCGCGGGGTGCGATGTCGCGCCGCACGTCCAGCATCGGCAGGCTGGAGGCGTCGTCACCGGCGGCCTGCTTCTCCTGCAGCAGGCGTCCGTCCTCCAGCACCTTCTGCCGGTCGGCGTCTGACAGCGCCGCCACCCGACCGGCCAGCAGATCCGTCTCCTTCTTCTGCATCTCAGACTCCAGCGCCACGTCAGGCGTCATGACGGTCACCAGCCGGTGGCGGTTGTCGCGCAGCAACGTCTCCAGTCGCTCCTGCAGGAGACGAGGGTTCTCCGCCAGCTCACGCCGCAGCCTCTCCAGGTGGTTGTCCAGGTTGAGCGCGTCCAGCGGGTCACCGCCGTGGAACCACGGTGCCACCACCTGCATCACCAGCCCGAGCCCGAAGTGGTTGCTCTGGTGCTTGCGGCTCAGCTCGAGCTGGTGCAGCACGGCGTCAACCCTCTCCTGTTCGAAGCCCTTCTCTGCGACCTCGGCCAGCGTCTTGTCGATGATCTCCACTACCTTATCGGCGTCAGCGTCGGCGATCCCCTGCAGCCCCACCGAGAACACCGTCTCCCGACACGAGTTGTCGAAGCCGGTCACGTGCGGGGTGTAGCCGGCGCCGAGACCGGACTCGATCAGGCCTGTAAACGGCGGGACAGCCTCGGCCCGTCCACGAAAGCAGCTCGGAGGAAGCGACTCGGCCATCAGTTCAGACGAGCTCTGTAGCTGTCTAGGTGTGATTTAGCGTCGCCCACTAGGAGTAGGTTGGTCAGCTGTGAGGCAGCCACGGGCTGTTGCGTTTAGTTTGCCGTTCGGTCTGCGGCGCCAGCGGGTCGTGCCGGCACGACAGCTGCTCGCGGCGCGGCGCGTCCCAGCGCGGCTCCAGCGGCACGCGAGTGTCGGTCGCGTCCACCGCCGTCGCGCGCGACAGGTACTCCTCGTGCAGGAACTTGAGCCGCGGCTCCAGCGGCATGTTCCCGTATGAGAACAGGCGACAGTTGCGCGGGTGGTAGTGCGTGGCGTGGAACTGCTTCAGCTGCTGCCAGGTCAGGTCGGGGATGTGCAGCGGGTCGCCGCCGGAGCAGTGCTGGTACGTGTGTGACGGCAGCAGCGCGTTCTGCACCCGCTCGGCGAACACCCGGTGCCGGTCCGACAGCGCGCCCTTCATCTCATTGAACACGACGCCCTTGAAGATGATGGGCGAGGCGGGGTCCTCGGGGTCCTCGTGCTCGAGTCGCCAGCCCTCCTGCAGGAAATCGAGACGTTCGAGACGCGGCTCGAAGGCGGCGTCCATGTAGATGGCCAGCAGGTTCTTGTAGTCGGCCTCGTTGCACGTGCTGAACGGGTACATGGTCCAGTCGCTCGCCGTGAACGCGTTCATGAACGTGGCCAGGGAGCGGTTGAGCATCTTGAAGAAGGGGTCTCGCGCGGGGAAGCGGCGGCTGCCGCAGAGCACCGTGTGCTCCAGGATGTGCGCCACGCCGCGCGAGTCCTGCGGCGTGGTCGGGAAGCCGATGCTGAACACGTTGTCCGGGTCGTCACGCGCCACGTGCAGGTACTGCGCGCCGCTCGTCTGGTGCTGAAGCAGCGCCGCCGTGGCGCTCAGCTCGGGCAGCTCGCGCACCTGGCGCACACGGAAGCCGTGCAGCTCCTGGTCCACAGCCGGCAGCTGGGAGAGGCCGCGGCTGCAGGGCCGGCGCCAGGCGGCCGCCGCCGGCCGACACACGCGCCACAGCATGGCTGACACCTGCTGTCACCGCCGCTGGCACTACTGCAGGGACTGCAACTGCTGGTGACGCGCTGTCCTGGGCCAACTGAACGGCGAGGGCTCCCCGCTGATTCAGCTGAGGATCCTGTAACACAGGAAATACGACATTAATCATCGCCCAATACTGTATCATAGCTCAAAACGGTGTTTAGTTGGGTGTCTGTTGATGGTAAGTATTATACTGAACCGCTTTACTTGCATACATGTAAGGCATTACAACCTCGATTCAATAAATGTGTTAAATCGCACAAGATTAGTTGTATTTTATGTGGCACTTGGCTTGGTGACCATAAGTAGGCAAAGAGAGAAGGATAACTAATCGAAATCCATTTAAATCCAGGAAAATTGACTCATGCTAAGCTCACGAGAGAAAATGTACTTTTGATGTCAGTTCAATGCGTGCCCTGGACCTCGGGAAATAAGTACGCTGGAAGTGGACGCTTCAAGAATAACAAACTCGCAGCTTAAGTATATTCCGCCTGCCATCTGATATATTTAAAACATTTAGCTTGACCCTTGCAGGCACACATCACACCTTCATCGACCGATTTGCTACGTGGCATACAACACTCAAAGACACGCCTGACCGCAGTTCCGGCGCCTTATTTACCCACGCAGGAGAAAAGCGCCCAACATTGTCTCGGCAATATCAGAAACAATGCTAAATCAAAACTCGTGAGGCACCGTAGACAATCGGCCAGTCCACAATCAAAATAGCTGAGAACAGGGCCTATTTTAAAGAAAAAATACGGGTGGGGGAGGCAAGATAAGATCCAAAATAGCACACAAAGGCAAAAGAACGTAAACATGACCCTGATGGAAAATTCCAGTTCACCATGTTGGCATCAAGCCAGAGCCCCAAAATGACTGGAAGGGACGAAAATTAACCTTTCCTAATTAAAAAGCAACTATTTTCTCAAACTCACGTTTATACTTTTAAAAATGTCACGAAATAAAATGTTACGTATTGCTCCACTTATCCCATGATTGTTGCAATTTGATCTAACTCGTGGGGCAGGTAGTACAATTTGGGCATGCAGAGTACGCAGAGAACAAAGGAACAGGTTGATTACTCTAATTCTTTAGGCATACATCCATACAATGGCTTCGTCAGGATTTTTAAGCTGGAGGGGGAGGGGGTAAATATATGTCTGGCAGACGTTAACACGCGCAACAACAGGGGGTGGAAGGTCCCTCTTAGGTTTTTTGGAAATAGGGGAAAACGACGGCATCCGCGCCGCCATTTTCGGCACAACTGTTTGCCTATCAATTGACCGAATCCTATTCAATGTTTGACCTCAGGTCACCTCAGGTCAGGTCACTATTATGGACTTCAGACCGCGTGAAACCCCGTTTTGGGCGATAGTTTGTTAAGAAATGGCCGAATCAGAAACACATTTTCGCACAGTCTTTTCAGCCCAGTCGTGTGTTTGTTTATTGGGGTTTAAGGGCGCGCCGACACCTTTGGGTCAAATTGCGCACAAGCCCAGGCGCCAATTTCAGCCATGGCGCCAATTTCTGTCCATATAGTCTGTTATCAAAAAATACAAACTTAGGGTACTTGTCATTGATTTGTAACGTTAAGATTTGCTCGGTAAACCCATTCCTACAGTAGAGGCTACCGTGACGTGGGTTGTGACCTCAACAGCACGTGACAATTAAGCTCCGCCCCCTGCGAGCGAGACGGCGGCCTCTGACCGGTCAGTTTGACGCTTGGGGCGGGCACGGCGGCAGGGCTCGTCAAGCGCAGGGTCCCTTTCCGGCTGAAGCCACGAGGCCCGAGCTGCTACAGCTCAGCCAGCAGCACAGGACCCAGCTCATTAATGGCCGGCGCCGGAAATCCAACCAGCAGACCCAGCAGACCCAGCAGACCCACCGTCAGACTGACGCACCGGTGTCTACAAATTTCTACACCCTAAACAGAGCAACAATTTTTAACTACTGACTGGCGCAATTTTCACTTCAGGAACCCCAGTCACATAAGGGTGTTTTGGGTATAGGGTATAGGAACCCTAAGACCGAAAGAAGACCATCCGTCGACCTGAGGCTGAGAAGGCCCTCAGTCGGCCTGAGGAGGCCCTCGGTAGGCCTGAAGGGCCCCTAGAAATGCCTGATGGGATGATACGCCACCACTGAATGACGCCCGATATAACAGCTCGCCGTCAGGCAGTAAGAACGGCCCGGTCAGACTCGCCGGCCTAGACCGGGCGGAATATTATAAAGAGTCATCTGGTGACCAAAAAATGATTTAAATCGAATAAAATTGGTATGCAATGGTTTCCCAATTAATAATACCTGCTCCAAGTGCCCATGCCAATGATCTGAGGCTGAAAAAGACCATCTGAGGTCAATAATCAATTAAGGCGGGCTCGATTGGGCACCTGGCCCATAATGAGCTGGGAGGGGGGGGGGGGGACAGTGTCAGAAAAGTGGCCCGTTTCTTCGTTATTCTGAACTTGGAAATTTGTTTCGTGAAAACTTTGACTGTAAAGAATGTTTTTGTTTTAGTCTGTGGGTGCAAATGGCTGACGAGCATAAAAATGGCAAGAGAAAGATAGACACCAAGCTGAACATAGCCTCTATTGAGTTTTTAAACTGAATGCTATCTCCATAGGAGCGAGGTTGTTCCCGATTCTCTCATGGTGATGGGGCAGTGGTTTGTAAAAAATAGCACATGTCAGTGGTTATCTTTGTGTCTATCTTCTCCAGCCATTTTTGTTCTGCTGCATGAAATTTGTTTCGCTGCTGTCGAAAATTTTGTTCTGCAAACTTAGATCGTGGAACCACTTTTCTGACCCGGAATCTACCCCTCCCGGATTGTCTTCACGACTTGAAATGTATTATAAATGTATATGGATGTGAAACTTGCAGTACCTTATGCTGCACCAATTCTACGTCTTATCATAGCATTTCAACGAAATTGATGTAGTAGATTGGGAGACGCGTCATGTCATGCCATGTTTGGTGGAAAAACGACACATTTTGGAAATCGTATAAAATCGAACATTGAAGCAAATTGCAAAAAAAAGATGAAAGACATTCTCTTCAAAATAGCTATCTGCTATTTTCAAAATAGTGGGTTTTTGACAACCACAAATGATAAACCTGTTAATAGACAATTTCCAAAAACAAATAATTATTTAAATATATTAAAACCAAAAAATCGGAATATTTGTACGGGAAACAAGTATAAATGATACCCAAACAAAATTATAAAGCAGCATCTTTATTTTTGACAGACTTCTGGTTGACTGACGTGAAATGACGTGATTTGACGTCATTATTGAAGTACCTACCGTATTTTGCTTTTACTGACCGGATACAAAATACTTAAATA
>VOPJ01000919.1:0-10847 GCA_014673585.1 Semibalanus balanoides
TGGAAGATGATGACGTTTTATTGACGTCATGTCATGCAATGTTTGAAGGAAGACGATACATGTTTGAAAACCCGTAGAAAAGTGAGTTTTGATAAAAATTGCAAATACCATGTTCAAAAATGGAAATTACATTGTAGTTAAGATGGATATCTCATAATTTGAAAAGTATGGGGTTTTGACCCCCAAGATCACACAAACTTTTTGGTGTGAAAAGTGACACATTTTTATGTGAAGATATAAAACACGGAATATATACACATTAGAGAAACAAATAAGGAAGATACCTTCTAAACCAAATTACAAAAGCAATATGTTAATTTTTGACTGATTATGACATTCAGTTTTCAGAAACACATGACACCATTTTTTAGTTTAACATTTTTTGCTTTTTAGTGATCAGATACAGAACAATAAATTCCACTATTTATTTCTGAGACAGAACTTATCTAGAAACATGCATTTTTATTTGGGTATTGATCATTTCATATTTTAAACTTTGTGACATGACCTTGACCTTGTGAGGTAAGGTTGTGAAAATTGGTGCTTCTTTAACGTTTAACGTGTAAATAACCCATAAAAGACATTTTGCGTGACTTTCGTATATATTTTGATGTTTGTTACCTGACCTTGACCTGTAGGACTAACAATGTTCATTTTGAATATTTGGAAGATGTATTATACCTTTGAGAGCGTTTTTTGCATACGTCATATTTTGTAGGTTCATCATGTGTTGCCGCCTTGAAGACGTATCGTGCCAAATATATTGTTTCCCAATTCATTCATTGTTTCCTGGTGTTTCCTGTTTTTTGCTTTAATTTGTGCTATCGTTTAATCGGCGGCGCTGGCAGTTTAAGTTCTCGCGCGCGGCGATCTCGAGCATAGAAAGGTAATATTTAAAAAGGTTAAAAGTGATTTGAGTCAAGGCCGTAATAAGAGGTATTCCGATGCGTCGATAGCCACTGAAGCCGATGCCATATTTAGTCGTTAAGGGGAATTATTATTGAGTTTAATTTGTCCTCTGTTTAGCATTATTATTTCGTGTTGAATTTAGTTATTTGTTAAAGGTAATGAGTTTGATTGTATTTGTTTTGCATCGGTATCAGTCTCATTTTCTCGATTCTTTCGTTCGTGTGTTTTATTTCTAATTATATAATTTGCTTATTGTATGTTGTATTTGTTTCAGAAACGACTATGACCATGACTTTGAATATTGATTAACGGCATTAAAAGAAGGAAAATACATTTGCCGATGTTGGTTTTATCAAGGTGGTCAGTTACGACGAGAAGAAAGGCTCAGGCGGCTACAATATGCATATATCATATAAGCGCATATAGCCGTGCGACTAGATACCTTGCCAAGAGGGGGGCACGGGACCATGTCACCACCCCGCTTTGAGAAATCACCAATTTACACTAGATAAAATGCGACGCTGCTGACGACCCGACTTCACCCCTCCCCCCCCGGTCAGCAAAATTTCACATTTGGGCTGAGGATTGAGATTTGGGAAGTGAAATCGAAGTGCCCCCCCTTGCCCAGAAACGTTCCGCCGCCACTGGAAGACAGCGAAATATTCACAATCACATTCTGCGATTTCTGCGACAGATTCGCAGACCCCTTAGAATCATCTACAGCTCTACAGAGTACATACACAAATGACAGAGCACGTAGATCAACATTGTGAAATACGTTTCAACCTATATATGATAGTTTGGTCTCCAGACGCCAAATAGCGACAGATTTCATGCGACGTCAGCGACAGATTCGATATTTTGGCGGACATCTTATATTTCCATGAAAATCTGCGTCCAAATATAGTTTCAGGTGTATACCTATTAACAGGGTGAAATCCGTTTCACCCTTCATATGATAGTTGGGCGTCTAGACACCAATAGAGTTCACCAGCAACAGATTTGAGATTTGGTGGACTGCTTAGATTTCCATGAAAATCGGTGTCCAAATAGAGCTTAATGTGTAGATTGACATGGTGAAATTTGTTACATCCTACATATTATATTTTGGCGTCTAGACACTAATAGACCGATTCGAGATTTCGCGGACCCTTTAGATTTCCTCGGAAATCGGTATCCAGATAGAGTTCAAGCACTGGCGGATCCAGCCATCGGATTTGGGTGGTCAATTTTTTTTTGCCAAAAGGGACCCCCATGTTTTCTCCCTGGATTTGGGCTGGTTACCTTATTTTGGTATTTGAGCTTAAAAATATACTTTTTCGAGAAAAAAGACAAAAACGCGATACTCCGTAGCATATAGCTACGGAAAACACACATATAAGTAGTAATAACGTTTATCTCAAACCAACTCGCAGGGTCGTCGCCACCGGCTCGTCGCCGATAATTTTTAAGGGGGGTCGGCTGAAATGATGAAAAAGACGTCTTTGCACCCTTTAAATATGGATTCATATGTAATAGTAGGTACTTAAGTTATTTAGCGACGCGAAATTTTACGGGTTTGCCTGATAAAACCCATAAATATAGGCGGTGGGGCCAGTATGACATGTATGGCACGGGCCATACCAACTTTTAGGAGCTGGAGTTAGCAAATTGCCATATCAACTTTGCAACCAGTGACAACAATTTTGAATCAGCTATACCAACTTGGAATATTTTTAGGTACAAGACTTGGAACTCTTAAATCAATTGCGCCGCGGAGCGGCGCAACAATTTCATGAGATCAAAGTTGCACTGCCCCTCCCCACTTTTTGTGACGTTCCTACGTCCCTGCGACTTTTCCGCGCATAAATGGTCCCAGTGGATCTGGAGGAGCTAGGGGAGATGGCTTTAGGAGATGGTCCTGGCCTGGTCCCTACAATAAGCTCTTCGGTCCAGCAAGTTGGGTGTCACTGGAGCAGCTTCCGGGTGCCGATGTCCACGTCTTTGCGTTCGCGTCACCTTTTTTGGAACTCGGCAGACCAGCATAACATGTAGCTGTAGCCCTCTTAAAAGTTGATATGTTTTGAAGGGAGTGGGCCCTGGGATCAGCAATTACCGCCAAGGAAAGCATCTGAAAGACATTTAATAGCATCAATTTTCACATTTTCCAAATTTATATAAGCAATTGGGGAACTTGTGTCATGCTGCAAAGTGAAACAAAAAATTCAGTTTTGACTGTGGAAAGCTTGATTTTGACTGCTACAAAGGCATTTTTACGATAATTTGTATTAACAACTGGGAAACTTGTCATGCCGCGAAGCGGGGCGACACTTTTTTTGCTGAGGATAGCTGAATTTTGACTGCAGCAAAGGTAATTTTTACGATAAGTTGTTCACTTTTCTTCCCCGTTTTTGCTGGAGGGAAACATAGTTTCGCCCCCGCTTGAACGGTCTTTGGGGGGGGGCAAGTCCCAATTCTCCCCTGGATTTGCCTTTGCCCGTACAAGCAGATAGCGCGTGATGACGCCCAACGCCAATTTCTTAACACCATTTTTTCATACATGGAGTGAGTGAGAAGGCGAAGCGTTCGAACGAATGTAATCTTACAGATGGGTCAAAATCCGTCTTCATCTTGCTTGATTGCTTGCTTTTTCGGTCTTGGATTTCAATTATTTGGTAAAATGTCACGCCGCTTCGCGGCATTACATCGGTACTATCCATCGCCATAACCAAGCCATCGTTATCGTCTTTGGTTCGTCCAGGCACGTAGCAAGACTTCGTCGCAGAGGGGGGGGGGGTAGGGGCGCCTCAAAAGAGCCCTTGCCGAGTGAAGAAAGGGTCCCAAAAAATGGATGTGAAGACTTTACGGATTTCTGATGCACTGTATTTTGTGATGCACCGATTTTTATTCAATTTGTGATGATCTGGATTGGACCAGGATACTACTCAGTGCCCTCAGAGAGATCCATGAACAAGACACGTAGCCAGGATTTCGTCCGGGGGTGGCGCTTCAAAAGGGTCTCTAACAGGCACGTAGCCAGGATTTTGCCCAGGGGGAACGCCTCGAGAGGGGCCCATTCCCGAGCGTTGAAAGGGCCAGTAGAACGTATAAAAAGGTCTGCTCCCTACATACTGGTGAGGGGCCCGTTTGGCATGTTTATGGGCCCTTCTGACCCGCCCAGGGGCCCCTTCTGTCTGGTCAGGGGCCCGTCTAACCTGCACAGGGGCCCCTTTAATTTATCAGGGGCCCTTTGGTCTGGCTAAGGGTCTTCCAGCTTGCCCAGGGGCCCTTTCGACCTTGTAAGGAACTGCGCTGGCTGCTTTTTCGCCCTACCGACATGCTCAGGGGCCCCTCCAACCTGCCCAGGGCACCCTCTGACCTGCCCAGGGCCCCTACGACCTGTCCAAGGGCCCCTCTGTGCTGTCTAGGGGCCCATTTGATGTTTTCAAGGGGCCATCTGACCCATTCAGGACCCTTTCGACCTCTCCAGGGGCCCCTCCGACCTGCCCAGGGGCCCCTACGACCTTTTGAGGAGCCTTATGTGCTAACTAGGGGTCCATTTGACGTAACAGGGGGCCATTTGACGTAACAGGGGGCCATTTGACGTAACAGGGGCCCTCTCAGGGGCGTCGCTGCCGGGGGGCAGCAGACCCCCGCCCCCGGTGGCGAAAAGTGGAAGTGCTGCCCCCCCGCTAGAACCTTGATCCAAACCTTAAGACAGATATTTAGGCTAAGAATCGATATTATTTGCAAAATACTTCTGTCATCGATCGAAATGGTGTGAAGCAGAATTTTTGGGACGACGTGAATGGTATACCTATGTGATTTAGCTTTGTAGAACATACAAATATAAGAATGTCATATCATATCCCGGGTGTGTCCTTTATTCTGCTGACTTTCTTTTATTTTGTATTTGGAAGCATTTGGAATCGTGTGTGAAGACAGCGAAATATGAACATTAACATTCAGTGACAGATTCGTGGACCCCTTACAATCATTTACAACTCTACAAACATAAAGAACAGAGCAAGTAGAGCAACATGGTGAAATCTGTTTAACCCTCGCCCGGGTAAGAGGGGTGCAGATGCCACTCCATCGGCTTTTCCGAAATAACTCACATAGTTATCAACCGAACGCATTGAAACTTTCAGTACCCTGCTTTTAAACAATTTGACACATACTAAGAAAATTGAGAACTTCCAACTTTTATGATCCGTGACCTACCATGACCTGTTTCTCAAGGTCATGTCAGGCGCAACTGGCGTCTCGTAGTATCGATCCTTGCTACATGTGCAGTTTCCTAGTATTAGTTGTTCAGGAGCATATGCAAAGGTCAGGGGAGGAACTTTATATCTCTTGGGGAGGGCCCGAGCCTCCCCCCAATGATGTTAAATTTTATTATTAGGCCTATGGCGTTCATGGTAAGAATGAAGTTAAAACCTATCAAATCAACATTAGGGCCCCCGACCGATTTCAGCCCCCCCCCCCGACCGATTTAATAAAGTTCCACCACTGGCAAAGGTGTTTCCAGGTGACTGTGGCTTCCGCTGAGATTGTGGCTTCGACTGACCTTTTCTGAGGTCAACCAAGGTCACTGACCTACAATGATCTCAGATGGCTTTTTTGGCTTCGGGCCGTTTCTAGTAGGGGAGACCAGGGCACGTTCTGTCACTTTTTTGTTAATTTTCCCTGGCGGACACACTTTTAAGAGTTAGTAGATTGATACTTTCCACATACTGTTTCGTACATCAATACTTCAAATCGTTTTTAGGGAGTTTGAAGTGGTATTCACAGTTTGTTTCGGGACAAAACAGTGTCGATAATGTGGCGATGACTATCATCTGACAACCTGCCCCAATACGGGGCACGTTCTGTCACCTAAGGGGCACATTTGCTGTCACTGATTGGGCACTTCCTGTTAATCCACCGAAACGTTCATCTGGTGGCATCCCTGCCAGTTGGAGAGAGGGTTTCATTCATTCGCTAGATCAAGAGTGTAGAGAAAATGGACGCCCATATACGATCCAAAAACGATTTTTGCGTTTTCTTGTATCCCATGTCACGAATCGGGGAATAATTTAAACATGTTAACTGGGGGGTGGGCGGAAATTTCCACCGAAATCCCCCCCCCCCGTGGACGCAAGATCCCCACCGGCAGTCAGCGGCGAAGGAAAAAACGCGTTGAACTGTCCCCACGGGCCCAGTGATATAAAATGTTTGCAATGAGGCCCCGACCGCCCCTCCCCTCCCGTTAAACGACTCTTTGCGCTGACGTTCGACGCCATCCCCCCGGGTCAACAACGTTTCGCTAAACGCAAACGTAAGCTAAACCTTTTCCCTCCAAACTTGAAGCCTAAATCCGCCAGTAGAAATCACACCAGTGAAAATTCCTTAGAAATGGCTTTAAGGCACGAATAATGTGAGCTGCATCACACCACCCGATTCTTTTTACGCTTATAGTGGCGTATCATATCTGCAATTAACTGGCGCAATCATTTGTATGGTCGTTTATAAGCGATACGACTAGGAATCATGAACAGATTCAGTGACAGAAACTGCTACAGATGGTGACAGAACCGTGCCCCACTCGACATAGTCACACTTTTTCGTTTTTTACTAAAAACTTGGGAGAAACTGACAGAATAACGCTCAGCACAATATTCTGGACATTCGTGTCGGCCCCATTGACAGCATTCAAAAGACATTAATACGGAATTCTCTGAATGGCCAGTAGCCAAAATTTTTGTTCACTTAACAAAAAGTTTGGATTTCTGGTTGAAAAACAAACTTTTTCCTATTGACCAATCTGGTCGCAGGCGCATGTTGTTGTTTTGATCGTACCGGGCCGTCCGCAAGCAACCAGAAGAACATTATGTTACGAAACAAACAATATACCTGTGGTGGATAGTTCACGAGAAAACCCCGCTGACATAATGTGCCCCGTGACAGAACGTGCCCCGTTCTCCCCTACAGTTTGTGACGCGGATTTCAAATCTGGGATCCATTTTACATAATTAAATGTTCCACTGGGGTCATGCACTTTCACAGATCAACCGAGGTCGCTTACCTCAGATGACCTGACATGACCTTGTTGGAATTTTGCAGGTTTTATGTCATTTTGTGACGCTGATTTTAAATTTGGCATGTTTAAGCAAACTAATATTTTTCACCATTTTGGCTCGATCAGCATTCAATTTTCACACATTTTGATTTTATGACATTCGGGTGATTTGCCTGACCTCAGAGATCATTTATTGACTCAAGACCCTTAAATCTGGTGTTAATGGCTTCCTATCGTTACAAGCAAAACGTTCGTTTTTTAAGCGAAGCTCAGTTAGGGCGAAACGTCAAGGGGTGGTCGTACGCCCCCCAACCACACTGGCGGATCCAGAACCTGGGCATGGGGGGCTAAATTTCAAAAAGTTTCATCAAATTCGAAAACAAACTCATCGATTTGGCTCCTTGTACCTACTGAACGTTTTAGGACAAATATTGCCTAGTAAAAGGTTATTATATTTTCCTCTACCAGTGAAAATATATGTCAAATTTCGTCAATTTCAGGCAATATGGGGGGCTAACGCCCCTGCCGCCCACTGGATCCGCTAGTGACCCCCTCTACCCCCTACCCGGACACGCAGTGACCCCCCCCCCCCTCTACCCAACCCTACACGGGCGAGGGTTAGCCCTACATATAATAGTTCGGCGTCTAGACGCCAATAGAGTTCGCCAGCGACAGATTCAGAATTTGGTGGACCCCTTAGATTTCCATGGAAATGGGTTCTAGATATCATTTCAGGCGTAGACTATTACGGTGAAATCCATTGCAACCTTAATATGGTAGTTTGGCGTTCAGACACCAATGGTTTCGCCAGCGACACATTCGAGATTTGGCGGACCCCTTAGATTTCCATGAAAATCGGTATCCAGATAGAGTTCCAGGCGTATTTTAGGGTAAATGTTCTGTCCACTTCATCACCTCAACCGATGACGATGTTCCCGGTGAATAAATCCTTGCGTGAAAACGGGCTTAGTAGCAGTCCTTTCAGGCTCTATCGGAATAAACCTCCATTTTCCCTGCGGGCGATGTTTTGTTTTCGTCTGGACAGAAGCTAGCGTAGAAAGTATTCTTTTAAAAAGCTTTTGTTAAAGCGCACCCGTTTGATTCAATGTCAACTTTGTCTATGCGGCTGTTTGTCGGTGCCTACATGCAGTGAAAGTCTAATTGCAACTATTTTTGCCCTCGCCCTCCATACCGGGATTAGAGGGCTATATAGTAATTGCATTGGAATTCCACTGGTGCAGGCACCCGACAGACAGAGGCAGAAACAGCCGAACAGAACTTTTGCAGCGGACAGAACATTACCCTAGACTGTGCATTACCATATTAGGACCGATAGTTTGGCGTCTAGACGTCAATAGAGTTCGCCATCGACAGATTCGAGATTTGGCGGACCCCTCGATTTCAATGAAAATCAGTGTCCAAATCGAGTTTTAGGTGTTTATTAACGTGATGGAGCCCGTTGCATCCTACATATTATAGTTTGGCGTCGAGACGCAAATAGAGTGCTGGCAACTTTGACGCCTTGCCGACATGCTCAGAGGGCCATTTGATCTACCCTGGGGCCCTCCGTGCTGGCTCGAGGACCATTCGGCATGTTATGGGACCCCTCTGACCTACCCAGGGGCCCATTTAGTTTGATCAGGGGCCCCTCTGACTTGCACAGGGCCCTTTGAACTTTTCCAGCCTGCTCAGGGGCCCTTCGGACCTGACAAGGGACTGCGCTAGCTACTTTGTCGCCTGCAAAAATGCTCAGAGGGCCTTTCAACCTGCCCTGGGACCCTCCGTACTGACTAGGGCCTATTCGGCATGTTAAATGGACCCTCTGACCTACCCAGGGACCCTTTTAGTCTGGTCGGGTGCCCCTCTGACCTACACAGGGGCTCTTTTAGTCTGATCAGGGTCCCTTCTGACATTCACAGGGAAACTCTGGTCTGTCCAAGGGCCCTGAAGACATGGCAAGGGACATCGCTGACTGCTTTTTCACCCTGCCGACATGCTCAGTGGTCTCTCCGACCTGCCCAGGGGCCCCTCTGTGCTGGCTAAGGGCCCATGTGACGTGTTCAGGGGCCCTCTGACCCGCTCAGGGGCCCTTTTGGCTCATACAGGGGCCCTATGACACGCACAGGGCTCTGTTGAACGACCAGGGACCCTCTTGTCTTTCAGAGAGGGCCCTGGTGCCCCAAAAGAACATCTCAAGTGTTCCTAACTCAACCACGCTTCGAGTGGTCTTCCAATCAATGATACCGCGCTTCGCGCGGTCTCGTCAGCTCGTCCGCCCGTCGGGCTGGCCGAAAAGGGCCCTTCTGACGGTTGGGGGGGGCAGCTGCCCCTTCTACCCCCCCCCCCCCCTTGTAGCGCCGGCCCTGGCGATGAGGGTATAAGAGCGAGCGCCGCAGACTGAAAACCAACTCCTCATTACCTGTCTTTCAATAGTAACTCCAGATCCACTTCAGATCGTTCCGGGGACAATACAATATTCACCACCCGTCGCTACCCGGCGCGGCAAACTCCGGCGACTCTGTAGCAGACAGACCCGTCTCCTGCCTCACTGGCGGAGTGCTGGCGGCGGGTCGCCGCGCCAGTCCCGCCGACTGAAGCCCCGAGAATGGCAGGGTGCAGCGCCGACACGCACGAGACCGGTCTCCTGCCGGATTAGCATCCCTCTGCAGCTGTGTCCCGCTCGTCAGAGGGGCGGAAAGGGTGCCACGATAGGTCGTCTATTGTGCGGGTTACGGCCGGCTCGCGATCCAATCAAACAGCGCCGGCTGCAGTCGTTTAGCCCCCTGTTTAATTCATGACGTAATTGGACCATCGGCCCTGTCATTCAGCCAGTGGGCAGACAATCATCATTTATTGACTCGGCTGGGGTGGCTCTGGACGTGCCCCATGTGTAGAATTGTTAGTCGCTGGCACATTATGTATGCGCTACTGGGTCTTCCACGAGCTGTCTATACGTGTTGCGTCAAACAAAAATTGTTGCAACTTCAACTGAGACGGCCCACAGAGCCCACAGTCTGTAAACTAAACCAGGACGGCCACTACCGCAGAACCCATGCAGCTTGTTCAGCTGTGTTTGTGTTGTCGGTTCTCAGCCGTCAGAGCTTCTGACAGCCTGAGGGTGGCTCTTCTCGTCACGCTCGGCTTTGGTGCGGGTGCCGCCCCTTTGTGGCCGTTCTATTCAGGAGACACGCGCGTGCGGCGGGCGACGCGCCACACGCCCGTCACATCGCCAGCGGAGGCGCGCCTGAATGGGAGGCTCCAGGCCCGTCCCCGGCGTCAGATAGTCAGTCCTGTCCCGGCCGCGGACAGCCAGACAGCCTGTCCCGGCCGCAGACAGACAGACAGGCGGACAGCGCCAGAGACGCGGTGGGCACAATGAGAGCTGGGACGGAGCGCGACCCGCGTCCCTGTGGCTGTCGTTTTCTGCTTCTATGGTGCTTTGCCGCGTTGAGCTCAGCTGTTGCACCGGAGATGCTGACATAGGTGCTGGCAGTAGTGGTGTTGTTTTTGGGTATGTTACAAGTTACAACTACAGTCGGAGGGCTAAAGGCGTGCTTGCCTTGCTGCTGTTTGCTGTCAGCTTCTGGTCATTTTAGTCAATATCTGCTGATACATATATGTTCAATACAATCTTCGATAGTCCTCAGTAAACTTTATTTAATCCTCGCCCTAAAACGATTCCCCCTGAGCTTTGTCTTGCATAACTTTTAACACAGAAATCAAATCTTGCTGAAATTTGCAGTACCTGAATTTACAGCGATTTTACGTATCCTGTCAAAATTGCATTGAAATTAGTTGAGCAGTTTGGTAGATAATGACGTTTTAGTGACATCATGCCAAAACGATAAATATTTGGAAAATCGTAGGAAAAAGTTTTGCAGCAAATTGCAAACCGAAA
>VOPJ01000920.1:0-10849 GCA_014673585.1 Semibalanus balanoides
AAGTAGTTCTGTAAGTGATAGGATGTAAATATTGCAATACAATGAAGAAAAGTTAAAAAAAAATCATACTGTGCCGCAATGAAGATATTTTCCGAACCAGCCCATAGATGGCTCTGCCCTCACTGCGCCTAGTTCATACTGTGCCGCAATGCTCATGTTTTCCGAACCAGCCCATAGATGGCTCTGCCCTCACTGCGCCTAGTTCATACTTCGCCGCAATGCTCATGTTTTCCGAACCAGCTCATAGATGGCTCTGCCCCACTGCTTCTAGTTCATATTTTGCCGCAATGAAGATATTGTCCGAGCCAGCCCATAGATGGCTCTGTTTCCATTGCTCCCAGTTCATACTGTGCCGTAATGCTTATATTTTCCGAACAGCCCTATGCTGGTCTCTCATTCGAGTTCGATACTGTACCGCAATACTCATATTTCGAAATTGCGTCATTGCACTTTTTTAAAGTTTAAAACAGGTGTTCTCAGCCAACTCATTGCAGTGACGTCACGGAACGAATGATCTATAAAATATACTTATTCCCGAAAATGCAAAATAAGGCACTCAGAAGCTGTTCCATTGACGTTAATAAGATAAATATATTTTTATTTTAAAAATGTACATTGATTTGGTTTTCCTTTCCAAAAAACCCTACCACCTCGAAGCAAATATCTTGTAAAAATCCATTGTTTGCAACGACAGGACGCCACAAAGTAGTCGTTTGCCCATCTATGCATTCTCAATATCTTCCGATCACTTTTAGTGACATCGATCAAGTTCGGTAAGCTAGCAAAGCGATTCATTTGAACATTTTGACGCCAGAAAAAGCACTAGGTCAGGTCAGGTCACCTAACTATGACGTCACAAAAAAACGCAACGGTGTTTTACCTGATTGGTGCTTTGCGCTACTTTAATAATTAGTATCATCACTTGGCGCTAGCAATGGATCATGATGATCATTAGTGGCAGATCCAGATAGGGCATTCCCCTTCCTCTTGAGCCTCAAATAGGCCCAATAGCCCGAATGGGCCCATAGTCGATCGAAGTAACTCGAAATGAACTTCAACCCACTTCCAAACAAATCGCAAATACATTTGTACACTCTGACCTCCAGAGGTCCAATTTCAGCTTCCGGAGAGCCCACTCTGGTCTCCGTTAGGGGCCACTTCGGCCTTCAGAGGGCCCACTCTGACCGCCAGAGGGCACATTCCGACTTGTACAGGACCCATTCTAGTTTGTAGAGGCCCATTTGGGCATGTGAAAGGCATGTTTTGAACTAAAATGGTCCATTATGGCCTACGTTTGTCTTCAATGCAAAAAGGGCCCACCTGGGTGGCTTGAGGGGACCCACTAAGACCTGACGAGGCCCACTAAGGCCTGAGGGCCTGAGGTTTCCACCAAGGCCTGTGGGCCTATTTTACTACGTGGCCCCCTCCTTCACCGATTCCTGGATCCGAAACTGACGGTCATAATATATAATTTTTAGCCAGATGAATCATGGGTCAGGAAATCCGAATGGGATCTCAGAAGGTCAGAATGCCACTGGATGCCAGAGTGGGCCCTCTGGAGGGCAAATAGTGGTCCTCTGAAAAGCACAGAGTGGCCATCTGGAAGCCAGATGGGCCCTTTGAAAGGCAGAGGGGCCCTCTGGAATCAGATGGACCTCTGGAATCAGATGGACCTCTGGAATCAGATGGACCTCTGGAATCAGATGGACCCCTGGAGGCCAGAGTGGTTACTCTGGAGGTCAGAGCAGGCCCTCTGGAGGCCATAGTGGGCCTCATGGAGGCCAGATGGGTCCTCTGCAACCTAGGGATCCCTTTGCTGGTCTAGGAGTGCCCAGACTCTGGTCTGAGGGCCCTAGTATGGTTAAGATTGCCCCTGTCCTCAATCTGAGGGTCCCAGACCGGGGTCTGAGAGGGACCTAAGACCAGAGTCTGGGCACTTACAGACCAGCCAAGGGCTCCCTAGGTCCCAGAAAAAGCCATCTGGCCTCCATGTGGCCCACTCTGGCCTCCAGAGGGCCTACTCTTACCTTCAGAGAACCCCCTCTGGCCTCCAGGGGGCCATATGGTTTCCAGAGAGCCCCTCGCTTTTCAAAGGGCCATCTGGCTTCCAGATGGCCCTTTGTGCTTTTCAGAGACTACTATTTGCCTTTCAGAGGGCCCACTCTGGCATCCAGTGGGCCAGTTCTGACCTCCTGATGGCTCATTCTGACTTCCAGAGCCATGTTGTATCTGGCTCAAATACATTATAATATAACCGCCCGTGGCCGATCCAGGATTCGGTAAAGGAGGGAACCACGTAGCAAAGTAGGCCTCCAGGCCTTGGTGTGCCCTTCAGGGCTTAGAAGGCCGCTTAAGCCTTTATGGTCCCTTTTGACATTGAAGACAGATGTAGACCAGTATGGACCCTTTTAGATCAAAATATGCCTTCCACATGCTAAAATGGGCCTCTATAAACTAAAATGGATCCTGTTCAAGTCAGAATGGGACCTCTGGTAGTCAGCATGGGCCCTCTGAAGGCCGAAGTGGCCCCTACGGAGACCAGAGTGGGCTCTTTTAAGGAGAGAGTGGGTCCTCTGGAGGAAGGAGTGAACAAATTTACTTGCGATTTTTTCTCAAAATGGAGTGAAATTCGTTTCGAGTCACTTCGATCGGCTTTTGGCCCCTTTGAGCTATTGAGCCCTCTCGAGTAGAGTTCGACATGGCTGCACTTTTCCTTGGCCTAGCCAACCCACAGCCATGGCATCACAGCCAGCCAGCACGCCACTCGCACAATTGCAATGGCTGGCCGTTGGCCAGCCGTGAGGATTTTTTGTAAATTCATATTTTGTGTTTATTTCAGTCTACTGTTATGGCAACGTGCCAATGCTTCTTTTACCATGATTGGTTTGATACGATTGATGCCAACAAATCCTAATGTAGGACTTATGCAAGCCACAGCCACTAGCCACAGCCACTGATCCTAGAGATTTTCCAAGTCCCGGCCCACCCATTAGCCATTGGGGTTCGCCAGCAGCCTATGGTTTAGTCCGCCCATGTTACGAACTCTATCTCGAGCTCAAGAGGTGAAAGAGTTCTCCTGAATTCCACCACTGATGACGTCATGAATTCCATTGCAAGATGATAATAATGAAATGAGTAGCACGAGAGCACCATCAGCTCAAAACATTGCTCGGACTTTCGTTTGTTTTACGCTCGTGGGATGATGGTTGCAAGTTCTGAAACACTGATCTGGTGTAGACTAATCTATTGTATTCTACAGTTGCTATAATAACACGGTTTCAATGATCACTCTGCAAAGTGTCAGATCATTCACAGCAACTCCCTGTAACTCAGGATGATCTACTTTAAAAGCGACAATGTGAGTGCATTGTTCTGAATTGATATAAGAATAAATGCTAGAGGGCGAACGTCCAATCCTTTTGCGCTCAACTGCGTGCAATTATCTATGCACCTGCATAAGTCAAATAGAGATTATTGACACCAACGAGTTTTTCGCGGTTGAATTACGTAGTGTGGTGGGTTGATAAGGCGCGATACGTCCAAACATCCGACTGCCTAGTACAAGTCTCGTCTTGTTTTTTTTAAGGATAGAGCCTATGTGGGATAAACGATTTCGGTTAGGGAAATGTCGGGCGTTCATTTATGACAGGACTTTATTGATTAGAGCAAGGTAAGATGTAATATATTTTGATAATCAAATAGACGCGGGCTATAGGAGGCGCGGGTAGCGAATGATTCAACTTGTGAAGATTTACACACAGACATATCAGTTACCAATATTGGGACAATGCGAGGTTACGGCGTGGAATCTGCGGAGGGCGAAAGCCAGCAGTGATTTTCTGCTCGGCTCTTGATGGAATATCATATATGCTTGTCTCTAGGGTGGCATTATCTTACCGCGGATTGGAAGGGTATCGTTAGGAACGAAATGATGTGAACCCGAATCCCTGCCTATAACTCACGTGGAGAGTTGGTCCATGACTGCTGTGCGAGGCTTTGGGAGGGACGAGGCAGGGCTATAGGGGCGTTCACGCTCGGATCCGAGACTCGTGAACAAAACATTTCGATTTCATCAACTGGTTCTCACTTCGTACTCTTGTTACGCCGATTAACTAGTAGGCTTGTATTTGGTTATCATTATTACTTTAATCCGGTGTAGAACCGAGAGATTGTCTGAATTTTAGACCTTGTCACCCTATTTGTTTACTGGACTGCATCTTCTTCGTTATGGAGAAAGGTGTGTGTTAGAAATTAACAGTGTCATTGCAAATCCCTAGTGCAAAACCGATTGCCTGCTGTTGACAATAGCAAACTTCATACAAAATGATAATATCCTCAAACAAAGTATGATTGGGTCCAGTCAATACTATGCATCAGAGCAATATAACATAGTGGATGAGAATGCACCGGGGCGCGCAACGCTCGGACTCCCCGAGCGCTCGGGTCTATATAGGGACCCCTAGAGCTTTCTGTGAATGAAATTATTCACTGGACGGATAATTAATGGTGGCCGATTTTATGACGTTCTCGGTTAGCGGTCGCCGATAGCTACTCTGCCATCCGTTTATTGGACGTAGGCCCCTTATTTTTTGGATGATAGAGTCAGGAGAAACGGCGGCCGGCAGGCACGCGCGGCGCTGCTTATTGCGGGCACCAGACCTGTTCGTACGCAGGGTCGCTATCAACATTAGAGACGGAATCTTGGGTGAAAATTATCTCTACCGGACGCGCTTGATGTGTTTTCACGCCGCCGCCGGCCGTCATGGCGAGCGAGGCCGCGAGTCATGCGCAGGTACGCACAGTTCTCAACCTAAAAACAACGTAATGCCCGGGGTTCTCAAGTACAGGAAGCGGGAGGACCGGCGCCAGACGTCATTGCATCCGCGAGGACCGATCATGCAGGCGGGCGGGTGGGTCGTACAGTCGGGAGGACTGCAAAGGCTGGGCTCGGGTCGGAGCGATGCTCGATATTCGCCGCGTCACTATGAGTCTCCCGGTCGGTCGAGCGAGTTTCTTTGATAACATCGGCTCTGGTTGTGGATCACTACAGCCGGCTCTGCCTCGAGATTATTGGTAAGCTAGTGCGCTAACTTGAAAACTTAGGTGAGGCGGGGCGTGGTTACCCTTCAGACGAGAACAGGCGTGTTCGCAAATACACTCGATTATACTACGCTGCTTCAGGCCCGTTGCCGTACGCAAGCATAGAGCGGACGCAAACCAGACTCTTCAAGATTCGGACCAGTTTCCGGAGTGGTTTGGGACACGCCGCCACACAGAAGCCGCACAAACACCGGCGCCGTACACGGCAGCACTCCGTCAGCTCCAGTGACGACGAGATTCGGTCGACGCCTGAGTGTACCAGCTGTGGAGAGGAGGAGGTCGAGAGCACAGAGAGCATCTCCGAGAAAGGTGGGTCCAGTGACGGCCAGCAGCCAGGGAAGGGGGGTTAGACGGGTTGATGTTTCGAGGGAAGACGGCTCTGGTTAGGTGACATTTACACGACAAGGAGCTGATGTCAGTCGCGGAAAGGTCTGATGCGTGGACATCTGAGGTTCAATGTATGGTGTAATACGTCATATTGACCTGATATTTGTCTGTCAATATAAACTCTCCGAATTAGGATTGAGGATATGGATACTGATGTTGTTCAATCAACCAGGCGGTCTTCTGTTTTTTATCGGCTTAGCGCTCGTTTGTAAGATTGGTATTTTGTTTAGGTCTTTATTTCTGTATGTCTCTCATGAGAGTTCATTTTATCACGCCACGATAAGACTCGTACGTAAAATCATCAAACCTATTTTAGGTTCACCTTCGGCGAATTGGATCGATCTATTATACTCTCGAAGGTCATCGAAGGTGATGGCTATTTATGGGAAGGGTTATATAGTTCATCATGTCGGGTTTGCTAGGTCTGGATAATAACACTACCATCAGTTTTGTAGTAAGGCTGCGAGTTATGCCACGGTGGGTATGGCTGATAACTGTAAAAAGCTTAGCGCGCCAAGGTTCACTATATCGGACTTCGGTGGAGCTAAAGGCGGATGTTTATAACTCGGTGTTCTCCGGGCGGTCTGGCTCTGTAAACAAGAAATATGACATCTCATATTTAGGAACATGGTTTGTTAATGGGCTCGATTTGATGAAGACTAAGTACGCTATGAGAGCTCACTTTTTACCGAGGCGGAGTTGATACTCAGCCTGTTGGGCATCCACTGGTTTAGGTTTTAAAGTTTGTTCGAGTCTTTCTCTAACAAAGGCTTCGGTCACTGGAAAGGCTTGTATATAACTGTTATCGATAACGTCTCGTTACTTTTCTCAAGAACTATTGACTCCTAGCATTGTTTCGATTTAACTGTATGATTATTGATTCGGGATATCAACTGTCGTGCATTACCTTCAGGCAACGCCATTGCATCTCAGTACACCCCATCCCTTCTTTATCTTTCGGATTTTGCGCCTCGCTGCGGTGTGGGACATGAGCGAGCGCCGGAGAGTTATTAGAGAGGCTGTCTATACCTAGCAGTACTGGAGGACAACATAATTACCGGCTGGGATGGGGTGGCTATTCGGACAACCTTGAGCTCAGGGGCACGATTGTTCATCATAATTGGTTGTTCAAAACAGTTCCTTACCCGAGTGGATAGGATAAGACCATACGCACAAATTGTTTTTCAGGAGAAAAATTGTGTGTTAACACGTTTTGTAAGTGCGGCAAATATTTTCTGGCAGTGGTACGGGGAAAGACTGGAGGACGCGTAGGGGTTTTGGGGATTACCTTATTACGGTAGAGTGAGGAGTAAGACATGTGTTGATGGAATAGCATAATCTAGATTAGTTACCTCCAGACATAATTCACAGTGGACAAAACCTCGTATTAGTAACCTTTAACTACTGGAGCTGAGCTCAAATTTGCAGGGAGATTGATTACGAGTTTGTTACTTTCGCCATTTAAGTCGCTAAATTGTCGAGATTTAAGCCTGGTGCATCGTTTACACTTTTTTTAGCCATTGCGTCATGTTTCGCATTGTTCTTGTATTTTTGTCTTCTGTTAATATGTTCTTAGCCTTATCACTTAGTTTCAAATTGTGATCACACGGTGCCCAGGAAAAAGTAACGGTAATACCAAAAGATTTAATTAGTGTTTATGAGAGGTTTTGTCCTTGGATTTATGATAACATAACTAATTTATAATGCCTTTTCTTTTGCACATTACCTGAGTTAATATGTTTGTATATTTTTTTCTTCGCACAGAACAGCACCTACATTCTTCACTTTTAACTCTAAAGAGTAGTGTTATTCTGTGATGACCTTTACAATGTCATCGAAGCATTTGCATACCACCGGATATTCAGCATTTATGGGACAGCAATATGAATGCACCACTTTAGACGGACACCGACCACCACGTCTTCAGCTGCGTGTGGATGACTTGTCCGAAACCACATGGACTAAGCGCCATAGGGCATCAGTGGTTACCTCAGGGCTGACCTGCAACCGAGGACGGGGACCGGTGGACCGTGGACTGGTTGACGGGATGGACGGTGGACGGTGGACGGTGGACGGGTGGACAGTGGAGGTGGACGGTGGGACGTGGAAGGTGGACGGTGATCGGTGACGTGGACGGTGGACGTGGGGTGGACGGTGACGGTGGACGGTGGAGGTGGACGGTGGGACTGGGTTGGACGGGTGGAACGGTGGACCGGTGGACGGTGACGGTGGACGGTGGAACGGTGGCGGTGGTCGTGGACGGTGGACGGTGGACGGTGGACGGTGGACGGTGGACGGTGGACGGTGGACGGAGGACGGAGGACGGAGGACGGTGGACGGTGGACGGGCCGGTGGCGGGTCGCCGCCGTCGTCGGTGTCCGGTGGGGCGGGCGGGCGCTGCGCCGCTCTGCGCTGGCACGCCGGCCAGCCACGCGGCCTCCGTATTGATCCGAAGTCGGGCTGGCGGCCCGGTCGCCAGTGCCGCTCAGTCGACACCAGGTTTGTGCTGGCGCGGCTGCCCGGTGTCCAGCGCGCCGTGTGTGCCGTGAGTGCGCCACCAGACGCCGCGCCGCGCCGCGAGCGCTTGACAGCGACGCGTGCGACGTGGCGCGTCATGCCCTGAGGCGCCGTCGGTGGCGCGGCAGAACCAACCTCAGCGGCCGCCACCCGTGCATACGGTGAGTCCCGAGCCGAGCTGAGTCGAGCTGAGCGCTCGGCAGCATCGTTCACTCCCAGCCCGAGGGGGACCCAGCGGCCCAGAGCCCTGTACCCCCACCGCCGTCCGGCGGCCGGAGCCGGCGGCAAGTACCTCGGTAAGGCAGGGATGATGCGGCGCTGGCCCGGCGGCCGGAGTCCTTCCCCCGGCCTGTCGAGGACGGCCTTCCCCTTGCGCTGTTCTCTGCTGACGTCATCGCGACGGACCGCACCGTCAGTGTGCAGAAGGAGCTGACTGAGGCGGACCGACAGAGAGAGCACGGCGGAGCGACTGAGAGAGCACAGCGGAGCGACTGAGAGAGCACGGCGGATCAACGGAGAGAGCACGATGGATCAACGGAGAGAGCACGATGGATGAGCCGTTCTTTTTTCAGGCATGCACCTCCCGGCAGTGCAGTGTATGAGGCAAACCGGGGTCAGCTTAGTGTAGGGCCTCTGGTGACCTCGGGTGATCGTATCGCGTGCGGTTATTATATTATATCGTAGCTCTACTGACTTCTGTTGGCTTTCAGCGACTTTACTCGGCCTCAAGTGAACCCCACGAGCCTGCGCTAACCTCAGGGGTGAACTACAGTGACCTTGGTTGACCTCATCCTTCCTCGGTTGACCTGCTCCTATCTGCCCACCGGCCGGTCCAGTCACTGACCACTGTGTTACAGGGTCCGGCGATCACGAACCGCTAACAAGATGGAAACAAGAGGAGATGCTAGACGCCAAAATAAAGAATTTCCTCGCGGTGAGACCCGTCACACTAACCACGCGCCACGCATGCACTCTTCACAGCTCTGTTGTCTCTTGCCGTACGTGTCTCTCTTGCTCGCTCTCTGTCCCCGGTCGTCAGTGTGGCCGACCAGCCGCCGACGTCCGCCTCTGCCTTCTGCCTGCCCGCTCCCATTTCGTTTACACTGTATGTGTTTCATCCGCTTTAGGAGATTTGGACTACTATGAGCGGCCGGGCGGCACGCGCCCCGGCGCTGGCATGGCCGACGCGCGGGCTCGCACCGAGAAACGAAAGAAAGTCGTGAGGTTTGATGGACACTCGGGTCCCGGGCCTGGCGACTTTGAGGAGCAAACTTCTCAGGAGTCGCAGACTAGAGACTCGGGCATCGACCTGGGAAGTTGTCTCACATCCAGTGAAGAATCGTGGAAAACTGATAGTCCAAAGGTACCAAATACATTCGTCTACAAGTCCTAGGATTTGCTACGTCTCTAGAACAGAAATTATGAAATTTCATTTTTATCGGACGATGTTTTCTGCTAAGCAGCAGTCTACGTCTACAGACATCAAAATAGATATTCCTATTACTTTTGAGTAGCGAGCAATGCTCGTTTTGGCGTTGAAAAGGTATTGGTACCAAGAACGTAATGCTTAGTTTAATCGTGTTTAACAGCACAGCACGCGTGTATTCATTTTTTTTTGTACGCTTTGGCTAACACGCATGCCACTACCCTGTAAGAGTTTTCCACCTGTCCAGTGTGTGGAAATGTTCTCGGGACACTTAGCACTAGTGCTCCTGCATGATCCTAACCGATCCATCAGTGTGTTTCTCATGCTCCAATGCTAACGTGAGTGTCACCAGCGTAATACGAATCATATCTCTCAGGTCAGTCAAGTAAACTGTATAAACTGACTCGTGCTGATCTGATCTGATGTTGATCCAAGCCAGTGCTGATCTGGTTTAGTGCTGATCTGAGCTGGTGCTGATCTGGACTGATGCTGATCTGAGCTGGTGCTGATCTGGACTGGTGCTGATCTGAGTCGATGCTGATCTGAGCTAGTGGTGATCTGGACTGGTACTGATCTGAGGTGGTGCTGATCTGAGCTGATGCTGATCAGATCTGATGCTAATCTGATCGGATGCTGATCTGAGCTGGTGCTGATCTGAGCTGGTGCTGATCTGAGCTGGTGCTGATCTGAGCTGGTGCTGATCTGGACTGGTTCTGATCTTAGCTGGTGCTGATCTGAGCTGATGCTGATCTGAGATGGTGGTTATCTGATCTGGTGCTGATCTGAGCTGGTACTGACTTGATCTGATGCTGATCTGACATAGTGCTGATCTGAGCTGGTGCTGATCTGGACTGGTGCTGATCTGGTTTGATGCTGATCTGGGATGGTGTTGATCTGAGCTGGCGCTGATCTGGGCTGGTGCTGATCTGATCTGGTGCTGATCTGAGCTGGCGCTGATCTGATCTCATGCTGATCTGATATAGTGATGATCTGAGCTGGTTCTGATCTGAGCTGGTGCTGATCTGAGCTGGTGCTGATCTGAGCTGGTACTGATCTGAGCTGGTGCTGATCTGAGCTGGTGCTGATCTGAGCTGGTGCTGATCTGAGCTGGTGCTGATCTGAGCTGGTGCTGATCTGAGCTGGTGCTGATCTGAGCTGGTGCTGATCTGAGCTGGTGCTGATCTGAGCTGGTGCGTGTCGTGCCGTGGCGCCGTATCGCGCGATGAAATACAAAGTCGGCCACGGCGCCGGTCGGCGGGCGGGCTGCCGTGTTCGCGGGCCGACTATCGATTTGCCGGCTGGATTCTGTGGGGTCACGTAAGTCGGCCGGCAGCCGCGACGCTCGGGGCCGGCAGCCGCGACGCTCGGGGCCGGCAGTCGCGACGCTCGGGGCCGGCAGCCGCGACGCTCGGGGCCGGC